>PVJH01033637.1:0-21401 GCA_004026705.1 Nesogale talazaci | reverse complement strand
CGGTTCCTTTCCCTGAAAGTGGGTGGCGTGTAGCAGGGGAGCTGTGAGCACCCCCACGCGGCTGGTGGTTCCCACCCGGGGCCAGGGGGTCCTGACTCCTGGCCTGCAGTGCCGCATCCACCCCCACCCCCACCCCACCCCACCCCCTTGAGATTCGTGAGTTGGCCGGAGGCTGGACAGGTTTCAGCAGAGCTCCCAGGCTCAGGTGGGCTAGGAAGAAAGACCAGTCAGTCTATTTCCGGAACCCCGTGTGTGGGTTGCTGGGAGTCTCTGGCCAGCTATGGTAGCTAAAACCCCATGCCACCCCGGGGCGGTCCCCACTGTGCCCTTGGACTGGATGCTTGGTTGTGAGTACTGCGGGGCGGGGCCTGCTTCTCTTGGGAGGTGTGTTTGTTTGGGACGTCTTTCTGTGTAGTGGGGTGCGTGTTGGGCTGCTAACCACAAGGTTCGTCTGAAACCCTCCGCTGTTCCGTGGGAGGAAAATAAGAGTTGCAGTCTCGGGCGGAGCCCCGGTGGCGCAGTGGTTGTGTGCAGGACTGCGGCCCACTGGGTTGGCGGTTCAAATGCAGCAGCAGCTCTCCAGGAGCAAGGCTGGGCCTCCCACTCCCACCAGAGGGCAGTGATGCCCCCAAAATAAAAACAAAGCAAACAAAAAAAGAGTTACAGTCTCAGAAACCCTGTCCTCTAGGGACCCTCTGAGTCAACATTGACTTGATGGCTGGGCCCCGGTTTGCGTGGGGTGTAAGCTAATCTGAGGGCAAATTACTACACTCCTCGCCTTGGATGAGTGTGTCCCGACTTCCGCTGCTGTCCCTGCTGTCCGGGTCTGGGGCCCGCTGTGCCTGAGGCCCTGTGCGTGCTCGCGGGGACTGTGCCCGGGCCGTGTGGTCTGTTAGTCGGAGCCTCGGTGTCTGACCAGCAGTGTCTGACCAGCAGGTCTGGTGGGGGACAGATCTCCCAATCCCAGACAGGCTGGGCTTGGTCCCCGCCAGTCAGAAGGTCGCAGCACCCTGTGGCCTCGGGGCTGCTTGGAGAGTTGTTCACCTTCAAGGTCACCTCCTGACGGCTTTGAGAGGAGCTGGGTCCTTGCGTCTGTAGGACCATGCTCCTTTCAGTGGCTGGAAGAGGAGCCCAGAGTCCCCTGCAGCCAGTGTCCCCGGGGGCCCCCTCCCCCTGGAGCAGGAGGGAGAAGGAATGAGTGGTGTCCAGCAACTCCATTCCTCCAACCGCTCCCCAGTAGGGTGACTTGAGAGGAGAAGGCAGGGCAGGGGATGGTGGGGGCAGCCCAGTGACCGCACAGTCGTCGGCATCCCCCCAGATCCCAGCTGGGGAGACCATGTTCTCCAGCACCACTCACGGTTAGACTCAGCATCCAGGTCCTAGCTCACGCAGCCTTTGGAGTGGGATTTCCGGCTGGCAGCTGTGGTCTGAGCGCCACCCCTGGGGGAGCAGTTGTGGGGACGGTGAGGGGAGGGGATCAAGGGATGGGCAGGCTGTGCTTGGGCCCAGAGGATGCCCCCGAAAGCCCAGCCCAGTGACGTTTCCATGGACTCCCACCATGGATTCGAAGCCTTTCTTGGAGCGTCGAAGGAGGGTGTCACCGTAGCCACCATCGCACAGGAGCCCAGGTCAACTGCCCCCACCCAGGCCCTCCGACGGAGCTGGGCAAGTCTGATCTCTCCCATCCTCCAGCGCCATGGTGCCCATCAGTTTTAGGGTGGCCTAAAGGCGTCTCTAGAAATGGGCCCCCCTGGGCGGAGCCCCAGTGGCGTAGTGGTTGAGTGCAGGACTGCAGCCCACTGGGTTGGTGGTTCAAATTCAGCAGCAGCTCTCCAGGAGCAAGGCTGGGCCTTCCACTTCCACCAGAAGGTAGCGATGCACGCCCCCCCCCCCCAAAAAAAAAAAAAAAAAAAGAAAGAGAAATGGGCCTCCCAAAGCCTAAACAGCACTGCCAACAGACACTCGGGCAAGGAAGCTGGTGAAAGAGATGCTGCCCGTGAGCGCCGCACCCCCGCCTGGCCAGGGCGTCCTGGACGGTGAGCCCTCTGCTGGGCCACAGACGGCGCTTTGATGGCAGTGGTGCGGCCTTGCGGGTGGGGTGGAGGGAAGAGAACTCCCAGTGGTGCGAGGGCTGAGAGCCAGAGAGATGGCCAGCCTTGGGCAGGAAGGAGGCCAGTGGCGGCCCGCCTTCTCTGCGCATCCCCGGGTTCTTCTCCCGTGACACAGCAGCCTATTGGAACAATGTCATTTTTTTTGTGAATGAAAGTGGGCCTGGCGCCTGAATACACGTGTCTTTGAGACCGAGGCTGTCCTGAGGACAGCATGGGCTTTTAGCCCCATCTCCTCTGCTGGTCCCTGTCCCAGGGCGCCTGGGGAGCCCGCATTCGCATTCAGATGAAGCTATTACTCTCTCTGCCCTAGTCCTAGTGTGTGGGGGGGCACTAGCCGGAGGAGGGGCTGGAGGGGTGGGGTTTAGGACCCCACTGGGAACCCCCTAACCTCCCTCCCTCCCCCTCATGCCCACTGGAAAAGGGCAACCTCTCTGAGGCCCAGGCCTCTGGGAAGTGCAGAGGTGGGTTTGGGGATGGTGGAGGAGGGCTGTGGCCACCCAGCCGCCACTGTGTCCCTCCAACCCCCACATTAGAGCTGGTGAAGCAGGTAATGAGTTGACAGGTCAATAAACTGAATCCGGTTCTTTAACGAGATGGGAAAAAGCCGCAACCAAGACACACTGCTGGTGACCCGGGCCTATGAGGAGCCGGACTTCCAAGTAGGCTGCTCTGCGCTGTTATGGAGACAGCAGGTGTCAGGGCCCCAGGTTCAAGGACACACACTCCTTGAAGCCTGCTGCGGTTCCTTGTGTTAGGGGTCTTTTAGAGAGGCAGGCCACACCTGGGCTGACGTCTTGGGCCAGGCAGCAGACAGGCCTATGACGTGAACAGTCACCCCGGGGAGGTAGCTGCTGATATCAGGAGGACAGTGCTTGCCCAGGCTTGCAGTTCAGAGGGCAGGCAGGGAGGAGGGAATCTGGGAACCCCTGGGGTACCTGGGCCGAGCGCCATGACTGTGTGAAGCTGCTGGGCTTGAGACGAATGTGCTGTGTATGCTTGCACTCATGACAATAAAGTGCTTTTGAAAAAAATAGTGGCCTCTCTGGTGGTACAAAGGTGACCGAAAGGTTAACAGTTCCAGTGTCTCTAGAAGCTCTTTGGCAGCAAGGCCTTGTGACTTCCGTGGGAAAAGTCAGTGTGTTAGTTTGGGTAGACTAGAGAAACAGAACCGTAGCAAGGTGTCTATGCGAAAACATCGCGACCCAGTCCAGTCCAAGCCCACACGTTGGCTATCAGCCCATATGCCCAATACCAATCCAGAAGCCCTCTTCAGACTCACGAAGCATATGATACCAGGCAACCGCAGGCCAGTGGGTGCAGAGTCTTGTGTATCCAGTGGCGGTAGAAGCAACTCAGCCCTGGGAGGGGTCTCCCCGTGGCTCCTTCAGTTTCCAGGGCTCAGGGTCTATCAGCAGGCTGCCATGTGTCTCGTCAGCTGCGATGTCTTCCAGGGAGAGAGCCATGAGTCTCCTACCTCCAAAGGGGAAATGCAGCCAGATTTCCCAGAATTCTCAGGAGAAAGCCATGCTCACACAGAGATCTCATTGGCTATCACAGGCTAGACTCCACCCCTACACTCTGAATTCTGACTGACACCAGATTAGGTGACGGCCACAGTCCGCTATTGCTAACCCTCTTGGGCATAGTTCTCCCCTTTGGGTCAAGTGCACAGACACCCCCTGGCCCCCCAAGTAGGCCACAGGTCCTTGACTCTGCCCAGCTCCAGATTTCTGGTTCGCTTTGTTTGAATGGGCCCAGTGTCTTAAAGTTGAATGATTTTACTGACTGCCGGCAGTCCTCCAACTGGAGCTGCGGGCTCACCCTCTGTGCTTCGGCACTCTCCTGCCTTGCCCGATGGCTGTGCCATCCTGAGAGGCAAGGTGCCCACTTCACAGGCAAGCGAGTGGCCGGGCCTGCGAACCCGGAAAGCCGCTCTCCTGCTCGGGGCCGCGAGCTGCCCAGTTCCCGACCCCGTGGACGCCCCAGGCCCTGCTCTCCGCAGAGCAACCCCCGCTCCCCGCCTTTGTGACACGAGCTTTACTGTTGAGCAGCCGTTTCTCTGCGTGCGACTCAGTGACACTGACGAGGCTCTTCACACGGTGTGACCTTTCTCTCCCCCTTGGCCGTCACACGGGCCGAGCCAACAGCCTCACCAGCCTTTCTGAGCCCCCACTTCAGTGCTCCCCCAGTTCCTCAGGAGCTCCTCGTGGCGCACAGTGAACTGCTTGACCGCTACCTAAAGGTGGACATTTGAATCCACCCTGAGGAGCCTCGGAGGAAAGGCCTGGCAGTCTGCTCATAAACACCCAGCAGGTCGGTGGTGGTTGTCGATCCCCAGTGTCTGCGTGACAAGTCACCACATCCTGCAGCAAGCAAGGCCCAGCTCCCCCACCCCGTTCTGAAGGTAGAAGCCTAAGACCCGGCTCCCTGAGCCCAGTCCAGGATGGGCAGTTGGAGGCTCCAGGAGAATCGGCTTCTGCATCCCTGGGTTTCCAGCTGCACCACACCAGTCTCCCTTTCTCTCTGGTCTCAGGATCGCCTCCTCGCCAGAGCCATCTGCCACGACCTCATTAACCAAACCCTCTGCCACCGCCTAGATTCTGACACGAGCCCCCTGCAGGGCAGTCTTTATGGAGGCCAGCTGCCACATCTTCCTCCCACGGAGGGACCGGGGGTCAAACCGCTGACCTTTGGGTTAGTAGCCCAGTGCTGCCACCCCGTGGCCCCTGGGGCTCTGGTCTCCAGGCCCTGTCAGCCTGGCGGTTACATGCAGGTCCCCGGGCGGACCAAACGACTTGCTCTCCACTGTTGACCTGCCCTGCTGCGCTGCTGGAGAAAAGCCTGGGGATCAGCTTCCGTGACGCTTCCAGGACGCCAAGCCTGCTGCCATTAGAATCCATTCTGCCTCATAGCAGCCATAGAGATGACAGCCTGAAAAGCCCTGTGGAGAACACTGCTGTGTCCTGCCTTGCACATGGGCTCATGGAAGTTGGATGTACCCAGGCAGCAGAGAGCCCCCCTGCCAGGGGCGGCGGCTCTTTCTCAGCATTGAGGGCCTCAGCCGGCTGACCCCTCCTGCCCTGTGACAGCTCAGGGGACCTTTCCCACCATGCCTCCTAGCCCCTTCCTGCTGCTCACTGCGTCCCTCCCCCCAGGCCAGTCCGCAGCTTTCCATTCACGTGACAGCACAGGACCAGGGCCCATCACCTCTCAGTCACGTTCAAGTTCACTGTCATAGCCAGTCATAGCCGTAGGTGGCCTCAGGAACATCCTGCGGCTGCTCTCTGCCCTGTACTTACCTCGCTTCCAGCTCGACAGGCAAAATCTAAGATTTCTGCAGAAGAGATGGTCCACAGTTTCCCCCCCCCCACACACACACACGCCCCTCTGGTGCTTCACTTCCTAAAACCCACCTCCCCTGAAGAACAAGATCCTGCCTCTCTGGACTGCTGGGAGCTAGCTCGCAGTGTCGGGCCCTGTAAAGACCTGAGTGTTTAGAGATGTTTCCATCTTTCTGCCCCCTGTCTTCCATCTAGAGCAGGAGTTCTAGCAGGGCACAGGCAATGCCCGCAAGGGTAGTGACGTGAGTCACACCTTGGAAGAAGGGCCTAGCAATCTGCCCACCGCTTGTTTCCTCCCGTTCTGGCTACCTGGCTGCTGACCAGAAAGTCGACAGCTGCAATGCCCCCAGGGGCTCCCAGGAGAAGACCTGGTGATTTCCCATAAGCACAACAGACAGCCTGGGAAACCCTGGGGCAGCCCCACTTCGCACGGGGTTCCCCGGGAGTCAGAATGGACACCCAGACGCACGCCCGTCGCGTCCGTTCCTTCTCAGGACAGGGTAGGGCGCACCTGTGGCTTCCAAGGCTGTGACTCTGGGATCAGACAGCTGCCGGACGGTGGGTCTTCGGGGCCAGTCAGCTGTCTTGTAGCCATTGCTCTGCCCTTGATTCCAGGGGCCCACCTCCCCTGCCCCCTGCATCTTCACAGCTGCTTCTCCAACCTGCCACTATTGCTGAAGGACCTCTGCTCTGGCCTTGAGCTCCTCCTCTGACCAGGCCACACTCCCTGGTTGCTGTCACCCAGACCAGGAACTTCAAGCTGCCCTGTGTCCTTCTCTTCACCTGGAGCCTCAGAGGAAGGAGGGGGGTCAGGACCAGGGGAGTGGGTGCTCAGTCAGCACCACGCCTCCACCAGGCGAGCAGAGGGACTGGATGGTACCCGGCTGCCATGGCTGCACACTGTGATCAAGGATCCTGGAGTGGAATCCTGAACAAGAGGAGGGAATGCAGTAGAATCTTACATTCTCATAAAAGCCAGGTGTTGAGAAGCCATCAAAGCGGGATGAACCCCAGAACAATGGCCCTGCGAGCATCGCTAAACCTCCATCCAAAGTAATCTGAATCTGCTCTCTATAAACTTTCACCCAGTTCATAATTTTTAAAAAGTTGTTTTTTGTTTTTTATTTAAAGCCACCTTCGTGATCTGGAGCAGATATTAGCGTATCCAAGCTGCAAAGACAGTCGTTCCAGCCTATCTTGAGCACTCTGGTCTTAGGAAAAGCCCCACGTTCTGGCATGTGACTGTGGTGCTGGAAGCTATGCCATCAGTGCCCCAAATCCTGCAGGGTTACTGTCAACAATGGTTGGGGGCCACATCTGACCTCTTCCAGTTCCCAAGGTCAACTGCCACAAGTCAGAGGTCAGATATACCTCCTACAGCCCTTGTCACTCTGATCCTATGGTTCTCAACCTGTGATCAGAAGTCCTGCTTTTGGCAGCACAGTCCTGATCTTAAACAATTTTTTTCCCATGTCCCGTGGTGTTTTTAAAAAGTCCTGATTTTTGGAAAGAATGCACGACAAGTTAGGGAACAACAGGAGAAAGGGAAGGGAATATACCCCCTCTACCCCCAACCTCCTCCTGGTCAATGGTGACCCGTTTTACCAATGTTAAAATCTGGTCACTTTAGTCATTACCCCTGGGGTCATGACACACAACAGGGGTTGCCTGCTTCATAACAGTAGCAAAATGACAGTTACGAAGTGGCAGCAAAAACAATTCTATGAGGGCTGAGGCCCAGTGGCGTAGTGGTTGTGTGCGGGACTGCGATCCACAGGTTCAAATCCAGCAGCAGCTCTCCAGGAGCAAGGCTGGGTCTCCTACTCCCAGCAGGGCAGTTATGCCCCCTCCAAAAAAAATTTATGGTTGGGGGGGGCCACCACAGCCTGAGGAACTTCACTAGAGGGTTGTGGCATCAGGGAGTTGAGAGCCATGCTCTAGTCTCACACCAGCCAACCCTTCCAGGGCACCCAGCTTCTGTGGCTGTGATCGATGATTCGTCCCAGTGGCCCCACACTACTCTCAGGCCATACCATCGTTGGGTTTGTTCGGGGAGTACACAGGTCAGGATGCAGGTCAGCCAGGGCAGCTGCTTCTACACTGTGCCCTTCAGGCAGCCCTCTCTCTGACCGGCAGCACTTGGCCTGGCCTCTGCCCTGCCCCGGCAGCGTTCCAAAGCCCCTTGAGAGCAGCCGGTAAGTGCCCGAAGGGTATGCCACTCTTCTGTAAGCCTCAACTGAAGGCACACAGCTTTAGCTCCACTGGTCAGCAAACTCGGCCCCCGCCCTCCACTAGATGCCCAGAGGCGGCCCACTCCACAAGCCAGCCTCCTGCCCCAGAGCACTCAGCTTTACCTGCTCTCTGGGCTCCGGCTCGTGGTCTGACTCCTAGTGCTGCTGGTGCCACTTCTGTGTCACTCCTCACGTCAAAACTGCCTCCTGCCTCGATGGGGTGCAATGTGCAGGGGCCAGAAGGCCCGTTCCTGGCCCTCCCCTTTTGCTCTATGAGCCCCCCCCCCCCACTGCTGAGATGACTGATTTGATGGCAATCACAAGCCTGTCAGCAGTCACTGTCAGACTTCCTCTGTTAAGCTCAACAAGGCTTCAAGGAGCATGCTGAGGGCTGTGGGACCATACCCAGGCCTGAAGACGGTGAATGAGCGCATCTACAAGCGTGGTGATGGCAAAATCAGTAAGAAGCGGATTGCCATAACACTCTGATGGCACGGCCTCTTGGTAAATGTGGCATTGTCCGCATGGAGGATCTGATTCACGAGATCTACACTGTGGGGAAACGCGTCAAAGAAGCAAATGACCGGGCGTAGGCCCGGTGGCATAAGTGGTGGAGTGCGGGACTGCGGCCCACGGGCTTGGCGGTTCAAATCCAGCGGCGGCTCTCAGGGGCAGCACTGGGTAGCCCCCACGGCCACCAGAGGCATGATGTCCAATAATAATAATAATAAAAAGAAGCAAATAATTTCCTGTGGCCCTTCAAATGATCTTCTCCACAAGGTGGGATGAAGAAAAAGACCGCCCATTTCGTAGAAGGGGGAGATGCAGGCAACAGGGAAGACCAGATGAGCAGGCCTACCAGAAGGAAGAACCAAGTAAGCTACCTGCCATGGTTATTTTTGTAATCTGGTCCCTTAATAAGACAGCGACTGCTTTCCAATGGGAAAAAGGAAAAGCTGTACTGGAAGGCCCATGTTCGGTAATTCCCAGCATTGCCATGGCTCGCGGTGAGCAGGTGACAGCCGAGCCGCTAGTCTAAGAACAGAAGAACTAGGCGCTCCCTCTCTGAGGGACTCGCCGCTGCAGATGCTGCCGGGGGGAGCAGGACGTCGTCTGACAGTGTGAGAAGGCGAGCCCCTCGGGGCGGAAGGCACTGGACCCGCGACCCAGGAAGTGCCGCCTTCCCCAAGCAGAGTCACTCAGCCCTGATGACTCTCGGCCTTCACTCGCTGACTGACGGGGCTCGGCTCAGGAAGAACGAGCTGCAGGCCCCCCGGGAGTAATTAGCGTGTGGGGAGGTGCAGAGTGTGAGTCCAAGAACAGCGGCCACAATTTAAGTGGAACGCATACGGATCGATAGCCTAGGCATTGCGTGGAAGTGGGCCAGCATTGGCCGCCCGGAGCCAATCGCATGGGCTGCTCACACGCACTGCCTTGGAGCCGAGGGGCCCTGGGGGACAGAGTAGCCCCGCCTCGCTGTGTTTCCAAGACTACCTCTTTACGGGGAGTGGAAAGCCCCGCCCTCCAGTCCTCTGCTGGGAATGGAGTCACATCACCCAGAAGAACACGCCAAGCGCTCTTGCAGTGCAGTGCTGCCCGTGATAGGCCATAGCTGCACACCCCCAGGGGACTCCCCACCCCCGCCTGTCAGTTTGCCCGGCCATGGTGCTGAAGGGGACGGTCACCGGTATTGCCAATACCACCCGAGGTGGACAGGTTTCAGTGGGGCTTACAGCCTTCGAAGGAAAAGGCTCTCTGCTTCAGAGGGATTAGCCACTGGACCCCCTACGAGCAACACTGGGGGACACGCGCAGTTTATCTCACGCTGGAAGAACTGAAGAAAGCAATTCAGGCTTTGAGTTACACTGTTGACTGATGCGGGAAGCATCACGAGGGGAGGAATACACAGGCAAGAGGCAGTTGCGTGAACAGAGCGGCATGGGGTGCTGCGTGGTTGACAGTCAGGTGAGGGCCTGTGGGGAGTGCATCTTTTCTCTCTACTGCCCCAGCAGTGTGCCGATCAAGCACTCCAGGGAGCTCGACTGTGTGAGGAAGAGCGAGGTGTCAGAATGGAGGAAGAAGAGCGAGGCGTCATGAACTGGCACCAGGCTGACAGCACGACCTTGCCTGCTCAAAGTGAGGAGCGCCTGAAGCGTTTGTTTGCTCACAAAAAGGCCGCCGCCTTCAGAACGGATTGCAGCTCAGTGTGAAGAAAGCCCAGATCCCCACAACCGGGTCAAGAGAGAACCTCGTGTCAGACGGAGGAAGGATGGACGCTGTCACGGGTTTCATTTTGGTCGGATCCACCACTCAGGGAAACAGCAGTCAGAAATCAAACGGCACCTCGCGTCGGGCAGACCTGCGGCCTAGACCTCCTTAAAGTGTTGACAAGCGAGGACGTCACTTTGCGGAAGGACGGCTGGGGCGGTTTTCAGGTGGCTCATATGCATGTGGATAAAGAAGCCACCAGAAGAGCTGGTGCCTTTGACTCATGGCGTTGGCCAGGAGTGGTGGAGGGGCCAGGCCCGGCCAGAAAGAACAAGCCTGTCTTGGAAGACGTACAGCCAGAATGCACCTTGGCAGTGAGGATGTCGGGATTGCTCGAGCACCTGGGCAGTGCGGAGAAAGCCGCCCTTGGAGAAAGACATCAAGCCTGAGAGAGGCCGCGGAAAAGGGGAAGGCCCTTGCTACGCTGGGCGGACACCGAGGCTGCAGCCACGGGCCGAAGCATCACAAACCCCGTGCGCGGTGTTTCCTTCGGTCTTGGACACAGCGTCTCTGGGTCGGGAACGGCCTGAACACCAGATGACCTGGGGACCCCAGAGGGCCGTTGACTTCATGTTCCTGCAGGAGGAGGGGTTCAGCAAAGGAGGGTGAGAGTAGGTGCACAGCTCCCCCTCCCCCTGGCTGCCCCGGCATCGACGCTGACTCCCAGAGAGACTGCCCTCCTGGGTTTCCAAGGCCGTCGCTCTGTGGGGGCATAGACCACGCTGCCCAACCTGCGCCCACTGTGCCTCCAGGCCTCCGAGCAGTTACACACCGAGAAGCGTGGCGTAATGCCACTGAGTGCCACCCAGTGGGGCTCTGGTGCAGATCCTCTCCACCACCACCACCACAAAAAGTGAAATAAATTGAGCAAATATCACTGGTAAGCAGCTGCAAAAAGCCGTGGGGTTGAAATGTTCTGTAGAGATGGGACACCCAGAACAGGCAAGTTTGCCAATATAGAAGTGGGGGGGGGGGGGTCCACGGTTGCTTAGGGGCTTGAAAAGGTGCCCTGGTGAGACAGTTGAACTGTCTCAGGTGCGAACACTTGAGGTTGGTAGTTCAAACCCAACAGCCACTTGGAGGGAGAAAAAGGAGGCCGTCTGCGCTGGTCAAGATGGTGAGGGTTTCAGAAATCCTGCGGGTATGTCCAAATCAACAGATGGCCATGGCAGTGGGTCGAAGTGGGGAAGAAGGTAGTTGCGGAGTGAGGGATCAGTGGAATTTCCAGGGCCAGACTAGGAAGAAAGACCTGGTGATCTGCTTCCAAGAATCAACTAATAAAAGCCCCATTCATCACAGCAGTGCCATCTACTGGTGACCCTGGTGGCCGGGGTGAGACGGGACAGCGTTTTGCTCCGTTGAGTGTGGAGTCGAGATGGGTCAGCCACCTTCACAGCGGCCAATGTCAACCAGCGTGTGCAGGGGGAGGGAGGGTGGCTGCAGACACCGGGTGTGGAAGGGTCAGAGGTGGCCCCTGTGGGAAGCAGGGCAGGGCATGCCTTGCTGTCAGACCAGGTTGAGCGATGAACTAAAGGTGGGGCCTTGCCCGGCGTCATGGTACCACGGGCTTCACAGAGCTCATGGGAAAATCCCATGATCTTTTTCATCCTATTTTCCCACGAGCTTCCTGAAGCCCCCCCTCCCACTCCCCCCGCCCCCATAGCCTGCTCTTGGATCACAGGGCCTCCCTGAAAAGCACGTGGACCCCCATCTCAGCAGATGTGATGCAGCTGCAGGCTCCCAGGGTCCCAGGTGTGCTCCAGAGGGGAGGTGCTGTCTGCCAAGTGGCCACCCCTCGCCCCAGACTGCCTGACTTGGGCCTGAGCCCAGAGGCAATGAGTGGTAGGTTTCCAGGGCCCCGGCCACGGCTTTTATCCACGTCTCAAAAGAAGCCAGCAGAGAGCATTTCAAAGAGATGCCTCATGTGTGCCCAAGAGGCTCCAGGGCAGTAGGTGGCCAGCGGTCACCTCCCCGCAGTGGGGTCCCAAGTGGGGGGCGAGTGTAGGCATGCACAGGAGTGCCCCTGCTGGCTGGCTCATCTACTTCACCCTCCACGTGGCTGCGCTGGGCTCCCCAGAGAAGCAGCATCAGAGTGGCAGTGACCGCTATTTCAGAGGCGATCGCCAAAGTGCCGCCGTGCGTGTGAACCGCCAGCACTGTCAAGAACTGCGGGTTAATTCCACCCCAGAACCTGGGCCCCTCAACTCTGCCTTCCTGATCACCGCTCCCCACCCCCCCACTGCCCCCCAGGGCACTGTTGATGGGCGGAGGGCAGACCCTTCCTCCAGGGGCGGGCATCCTGTGCACCGGGAGATACGGAGCAGCGTCCCGAGCTCCACCCCCGGTGTCAGCACACTTCGCCAAGTGTCCCCAGACCTCACCTAGTATGCCCTGGGGGCAGAACTGCCCCAGGTGAGGACCCTCGGGGTGAAGGGCTCCCACCGACCCCCAAGAGACTGTCCCCGAGGGTTATCCACACACTGCGTGGGGAGGTGGGCGGAGAGCCCAGGGGCTGGAGGGCCCCAGCCTGACCCAAACGAAACCAAACTGCCTGCCATCAAGTTGATGCCAACTTCCAGAAGCCCTTTAGGACAGGATGGAACTGCCCCATGGGTTTCCAAGACTGTCCCTCTTGACCGGAGGGGCAGAAAGCCCCCTTCCCCTCCCTCCAGATCTCCTGGTGGTTTTAAACCGCTGGCCTTGGGGGTCGAAGCCCACCTGTTAGGCCACCAAGACCCCCAACTGTCTGACCCAGTGGGAGGTTGTTCTGGTGGGTGCAAACCCCGTCTCCCCGTCTACATAATGCAGCTCTGCTGGGACGCAGGCCGCACCCTCCTCAGGGTGGGCTGCCTGGGCACGGAGGGGCGTCGGGTGACACCTCTGGTCTCCACCCACCCCATGCAGGTAACAGCCTCCCTGCGTGACAGCCAAGGCTCTCTCCAGACATGGCCAGCGCCCCCTGGGGGCAGAATCACCTCAGCCCCCCCTCCCCCATGTCACCCTCTGACTCCATGCATCTAGGGTCAGTGGGTCAGACACTCCTCCCCTAGCATCCCCTGGGTCCACCGGGCGGCAGCAGGCGTCTCCTCTCGGAGGACAAGGGCGGCTCCTGGGTCCACGTGGTTCCTCATTCCCACGCTGTACAGAATTGAAGTGGGAAGCTAATGTTTTTCTTGGGGGGGGGTGCTAATTTTCTTGTATACTTTCACACCTGCCTCCCACCCACCCCCCAATAAAAAAGTACAACAAGATAAAGGAGACATTGACAGAATCTGTGTATTTACCGAGTCATGGCCTGGGAAACCCTCGCTGGGCTCCCGTGTGGGGATCACCCCGGCAGCATGGCTCACGCCTCCTGATGACCAAGCCAAGTGCAGCCCTGGCAGACCACAGGGCAGAACGGCTGCTGTCCGTTGCTGAGACCCCCCTCTGTGCAGGAGCAGAAAGCTTCGCCTCCCTCCTGCAGAGAGACTGGTGGTTTCGAACTGGGGACCTTGCAGATCGCAGACCAACCTGTTGCCACCACGCCACCAGGGCCCCTCAAGACGACGAGAGGTGCAAAACAAGAACGGCGGGTGGTGCAGACAGCTCCCCATCACCTGACTTGGGGGGGGGGTAGGCACGGACTGCCGTGTACAGACCCATTCCTGCAGTGCAATCTCTGCTCGCAGCTCAGCTGTGACTGTTGCCTCTTGTGTTTCTCTGTGGCTCCAGCACCCAGCCGCCGCCGGCCTTCCCCCACCCGGCCACCGGGGCCAGCTACAGCCCACTGCCCACGTCCGGGATGGCCCCCACTGGGACCGCAGCGTTTCCCCCGGCCACCCCACCAGCCCGCCCCGTCTCCCCCGTGGGGTACAGCGTGTACCAGCCCCACACCAGCCAAGACTTGGGCTACCGCAGCCAGGCCCAGGAGCCCGCTCCCGTGACTACCGCGGCCTTCCAGGTACCTGCCTGTCTTTACTCTGACCCGAGGCTTGGGGTCCCTGGAGAAGATGGTCAGCTGCAGTGGAAGAGGGCAGAGGGGTTCCCGGACAGGCCCCTTCTCCCAGGCCGGTCACCCGGACACCCCAAACTCCACAACCGACAAGTGGATTCCGGCTCGGAGCATGGCCAGACTGTTCGTCTTTGCGGAACAGCCGGCCTCCCCCTGTCCCACAGGGACGCTGACCTGGCTGCTCCAGCCTTGTCCTCCGCACCACTGGGAGGCGCAGAAACCAGCGGTATCAGAATTGCCTAGGGTTTGATTTGTATGTCCCCCCAGAAAAAAACAGCGTGTGAACACTGACCTTTACACCTGTGGATAAGAAGCTCTAGTGGCATCGTGGGTACCCATTGGGGTGCAGTTCACATGGCCAGCAGTTCAAAACCACCTGCTTCCCGAGAGCAAGCCAGGTGTGTTAGCCCAGGTAGACTAGAGGAACAAATTCATAGACACACTTATGGATATAAGAGGTTTATATACAAGAGGAATGGGACATTGAGAAAGCCTCCCGGTCCAGTGCAGTACAAAGTCCTAAGTCTGATACTAGCTCATATGTCCGATACCAGTCTATAACGTCTTCTTCCGACTCACAAAGTCACAGGTCAGTGGGTGCAGAGTCCCAGCTCTGGCAGGGGTCTCCCCAGGGCTCCTCGCTTCCAGGGCTCAAGGTCCATCAACAACATCCAGTGGTAGCAGAAGCCACTCAGCACTGGCAGGGCTGTCCACGTGGCTTCTCCAGCTTCAGAGGTCAGGCTCCATCGGGGCAAAGCCGTGTGACTTCTCCGGCTCCTCAGATGCTGCCATCTTGTCTTGTCCGTGATTCATCGTCTCTGAGACTAACTCCCAACAACTGGGGAGACAGCTTCTCATCTCCACGAGGGAAATATCGTGAGATTTCCCAGAAGTCTCAGGAGAAAGCCATGCCCACACGGAGGCCTCATTGGCTACTCCATGGCTATCTCCAGATTAACAGGCTAGATTCCACCCCCACATCTCAATCATGAAATTCACATAAACACATGACCGCCACACCAGTGCTTTGTATTCCTGTGGAGTTACAGTCTCAGAAACGCTCAGCTGGGGCGGAGCCCTGGTGGCGTAAGTGGTTGAGTGCAGGACTGCGGCCTGTGGGCTTGGTGGTTCAAATAGAGTCGCGGCTCTCAGGAGCAGCGCTGGGTAGCTCCCACAACCACCAGAGGGCAGTGATGCCCCCCCCCCCCCAAAAGAAAAAACAACGCTCAGCTGTCTTCTACTCTGCCCTGTCAGCAGACTCAAGGCAGGGAGGGAGCGGGCTGGTGAAGCACTTCATCTGAATCATTGTTCGGTGGCCCAAACCCACCTGGAAGCCCCTGGTCACCTGCGCCCTCTGTAAGGATTAGATCAAGTCCAAGCCCCACTGTGGTGACCCAATGGAACCACAGCCTCAAAAGCTCCCATGACGGTTCTGCCCGTCACCCGCAGACCAGGGAGCCCGCGGACCAGAACCTCCTTTGTCCCGCTCCTGGAGCCCTGCCAGTGTGGGCTGTACCTTCAGCTGTTCCCTGTGGGGCTGTCAGGGAGATGAGGCCCGCAAGAGGGGGTGCACTGAAGGGTGCCACATGGGGATCACCGGGGACCAGGAGAGAAGCTGCGGAGAGACAAGGACCGTCCCCCAGAGCCACAGGGAGGGAGGGAGCGTCCCCGAGAGCTGGCCCCAGAATCCGGGCTTCTGGCCGCCCACTGCGAGAAAGGAAGGGTCTGCTCACAAAAGTTGGGTCCTTCGGGGATGGTAGTAAGGAGAGACCCACACAGGCCCCCTCGGGGGGACCTGTCTCACTCGGGGAGGCACATCACCCCCTCCGACTGCCCTCTGGGCAGCTCGGCCACACTTCAGGGAGCTGCGGATCCCCCAAACCTAACTCACTGCTGGCCAGGGGAACGGAGAGATCTGAGGGGCCCTCTACCATCTACAGCCCTGGAGTGTGCCCCCCGCCCCCCGCAGGCTCCCATAGGGCCTTTCCCCAGCTGAACAGGGTCCAGCCCTGTCCCCTTCCCACGTCTCCCAACCCCCCGAGACCACCCTATACCCCTCCCACCCCGCTGCTCACCCCGTCTCCCCGAGGGAGCCCCCAATCCAATCCGTTTCCCAGTCTCCTCAGCCGCGGCCATAATAAACACGTCTGTCGGGCTGAGCCCCGGTGGCGTAGTGGTTGTGCGCGGGACTGCGGCCCACGGGGACGGAGGTTCAATTCCAACAGTGGGGCTGGGCCTCCTACTCCCACCGCCGGAGAGCCCTGATGCCCAAAAAAATAAAAAATAAACACGTCTGTCCCCGGTGTGTGTGGGGGAGGGTGGAGTTTACCTCAGTTCCCAAAGTCAAGTTCAAGGCGGCGAGAACGGTCCCTGTCCCTTTCATTCTGTAGCCTTGACTGTTCCATGGTGCCCACCTGGGAGCGTGGCCGGTCCAGTACAGAGCAGGGCTCAGTTCACCTGGACGCGGGTGCATGCACGGGTGGGAGCCGACCGAGCTGTGTCCTGACCCTGAGCCCTTCCCCGCTCCGACTCTCCACGTCTCTCTCTGGACTCTGGGTCGCAGGACAGTTACCGCTACGGGCCAACAGCAACCAGCGGCTACGAAGGCCACCAGTACACCCAGCCTGCAGCCAGCCAGCCGCCACACAGTGCCCCCGATTCTCTCTACCAGGCAGGTGAGCCCCTCCCCACCACCCCTCCCCCTCAGTCCTGCCATGAAAAACCATGTGTGGACATTGCAGACCCACTGGGAGTCACAGATGGTGCCAGGGTTGGAGGTTCAAGTCCACCCAGGGTCCTTGGGAGAAAGGCCTGGCAATGTACTTCCGGAAAAATCTGACAGTGCCGGGAGGCAGCAGGGGGTCGGGGTAGATGCCTCAGCCCGGACCCCGCTGCACACACCACGCACAAAGTGGCCACACAGGTTGTGCTGAGAGGCTGACCGGCTTCCCGTGGAGCCTCCAGATGAGATGGACGCGGTGACCTCTGAGAATCAGCAATGAGAACCACGTGGCTGAGTATCTTGTCCACAGCCCCTCCCAGCACAGCCCGGGGTCACCAGCCATTTGTCCTGGGTGCTTGGGCCACCTTGTATAGGTGTGGCTGGCGGCAGGGCCTGGCCGGTGAGGTTGGGAGTGAGGGGAATGGCCCTGTGCAGGTCACCGGGAGCTGGTGGCACCATGTCAGGGGGAGGCCGAGGGAGACGCGAGCGGAGAGTTCCTTATGGGTGCCCAGGCCAGGAGGGTGCAGCCCAGAGCCCTGCCCCCCAGCGCCCAGAGGACGGAGGAGCGAGGCGCAGACAGAAGTGGTCAACGCAGGATTCAGGGTCACTGTCCCCGGGCGGGGCCAGCGCGGACCTGCCTCTCCATCTGGGGCCCATATAGCCTGGCGCCCCATCTCCGGGCAGGCTCAGTGAAGGTGGTGTTTGTGCCCTAGGTATGAAGGAAGGCTACAGCCAGACCCAGCCCGGGGCCACACCCCCCAGCTGCGCCTACCCCGCCGCTCCGGCCCCCCCAGCGCCAGCCTACACCCTGACCTCGTACAGCGTGCCCGCTGCCCCCTACCCCGGTAAGGGCAGCCCGGTAAGGTGTGGGGCCCCGGGCGGCCGCCCAGGAGGCCAGCGGTTGCCGGGCTGTTCGCTCCTGGGAAGACGAGGCCCAGGGACCCCACCGGGCGGGTCCACTCCCATGTGGGCTCTCTGTGGGTGGGAACCGGGGGTGCCTGGTGATCTGCTCCCCAAACTCCGCCCCAGAAAGCCCCAGGGAGCACAGCTCCCATCCGAGGGGCGGACCCCACGGAGCAGCAGCTGGCCCCCTTGGGACGGGATGGAGTGACCCCGGTCCCCCCTCCCCATCCCGTTTCTGTCCCCCAGGGTCCACCTACTCGGCCTACGACGGGTCGGCGTACCCATCCGCCGGCCAGTATTACCCGCCGCCGCCGTCCCCGGCGCCCGCCCCGTCCGCGCTGCCGCCACCCCCGCCGCCGCCGCCGCCTCCGCCGCCGCCCCTCCCGCCCCCCTCCTCGCAGTGGGCTGCATCCGGGGACTGCCCCGACGTTGGGCCCGCCCCTGCCACGGCTGCCGCCGCCACCGGGAGCTTCGCCAAGAAGCCGTGCAAAGCCAGGAGCGGCCCCAGGCCGCCGCCGCTGCACTACTGCGAGATCTGCAGGATCAGCTGTGCGGGACCCCAGGTCAGCCCTGTCCCTGTCCCCGGGGCCGCTGCCCGCCAAGGCTGGGTGTGCGCTGGGCCGGGGTCACCGTGCGCCCCGGGCGAGGGGCCCGGACTCAGCGCAGGCGGCAGGTGTGGCCCCGGAGAGGTGGGAGAGGGTTGGTGTGCATCTGTTCGAGGGCCTTTGAAGTAGGGCTGCAGGGGATGAGGAGGAGCTCAACGCTGGCGCTGTAGAAGGGGTGCAGAGTGACTAACTCGGGTCTCCCTGCCCGCAGCCGTGAGACAGAGAGCGTCTGAAAGCCACCAGGGAGGGCTTCGCTCTGGCCATCAGGCCAGGAGCAAGCAGGGAGGGATTAGAATCACCCAGGCCAGCTCCTGGGAAAAGGGCCTGGGCAGTGTTAGACAGGAATCCGAGGAGGTTATGAATATGTAACAGGTGTCACAGGGGTGGTCATGAATATGCATTAGGGCAGGTGCGGAGTCTTGACAGCAATGGCTCTTGGGCCCCCTGGCTTTCAGAGGTCTTTGAAATCGGTCTGGCGATGTCTTCCTGGCCACTTGTGGTTCCTTGACCAAAGTGCTTTTGTTCCGGGTCAGCTGACGGTGTGACCGTCCATTCCACGCATGTCCGGGCAGCCAGACGCTTGCCCGTCCACGGGTGACGGACGCTTGCTTGCTGTGATAGGACACTCCCCCAGGAGGAGAGGCCGCCAAAGAGCCCCGTCATCGGTCACCAGGAAGGAAGGCCAGAGGCATGTGTGTCCTCTGCACGCCATGACAGCATCTCACGCCCTAAGGGGAGGCGGCTTGGGCAGCTGTGGAGGTTACCACGTGAGGCAGGGCCCGTGTGTGTCTGCACCACCCTGCACATGTGCAGGGATGTGTGTGCTTGGGGTGCAGGAATGTGGAGGAGTGGAGGACACACAGGCTGGCTCAAGGCGGGCACGCGCGCCTGACCATGCCGACAAGTTAGTTCTTTCTCTGAAAAGACGAGATGTCCAGCTGGACTCAGACCTGTCCTGGGATGGGGTGACCCACCTGAATCAGCAGATCGAGAGGGCCTGGATGCCGACACCCATACTGGGCCCCCACTTGAGAGCGGAAGAAAGGACTTGCCCGCCTATCCCTTGCCCCCACCCACCTTGAGCCACCCCCCTTCCCTGGGCCCTCAGAACCTCCTAGAGAGAGAGCTCATTAGCACAAGTCTGCCTCTCCCCTCACTTCTGTGCTTTCTCTTTCACAAAGCATTCAGGTGGCCTGACTTTTTAGAGAAGGAGTTTCTAAAGAAGGAGCCCCCCCTGGGCCTGCAAACAGCGGTTAGAGCGCCAGGCCCACCCCACTGTGCTGCAGAAGAAAGGTCTGGTGACCTGCCCAGGACCAAAGCCAGCAGTTAGAACCCACCTGGAGCCGGACTCCAGGCTCCTGTGGCACATGGGCTCCCACTATGGCCCCGGACGGTGTGATGGGCCCTGCCGAGGCTGCAGGCGCTCAGTGCACCCAGGGACTCCGCTTCATGTGGTCCAGTCCTGTGGGCTCTGGCGAGTGCTTCGTGTCAGGGTTCCCCCAGCACCCCACGCCCCCTGTCCCTCTCTGTGCCTGTTTCCTTGAGCATCTGACCAAGCAGAATGCTTGGCATCTTCTTGGCAGATCTCATGACCCGGCTGAGGGCTGAGTACAACCCCCCCAGAGTCCAGACAGGGTGGCACTGCCCAGCCTGTGCGTATATATGGCATATGTGTGTGTGCGGTGTATGTGCGTGCGCCTGTACTTGGTGTGTGTGTTGGTCCGCATGTCTTTGTCTCTGCTGTGTGCACATGGTGTCGGTGTACACAGTGTATTCGAATGTGTATGTATGCATTCATGTGTCTGTTTCTCTGTACGAGAGTCTGTCAGTACGCACATCTCTGTATGGCATATGGGCCTGTGTGTACGCATAGGTCTGCACCTGTGTTGTGTGTCTATGAACATGTGTGTGTGTACAAACGCAGGCCTGCGCATGTGTGTGCCTCTGTGCGTGTGTGTGTGTGTGTGTCTCACGGTCTGTGTCCTCTGGTTCCCACCTGTATCCCCGTGGGGGCACGGGCACGGCACTCTGGGTGGCTGTTGCACACCCCAGCGCTGTGGGGATGCACATGCGTGTGCATGGTCCCTGGTCGTGATGAACTGCGTCTGTGCGGAGTTGTGTCCAGGGCCGGATGGCGCTAGTGCCTCGGCCTTCTCACTGGATACCTGTGACGTCACAGCTTTGGCTCTTTGGCTCTGCCCATCTGCGATGGATGCCTGTTGCCCCGAGGGGCCGGCAGAGGGAGCCACTGCACCAGGAGCCCATGGCGCGGGAAGGCAGGCCTGGCGCTTGCAGGCTCCTCTGCACCCCCACTCCTCTGGGCTCGCGCACCTGATGCCTGCTTGCACAGGAAGCCTGACCACACGGACGACAGAACGGCCAGCGTCCGTTCTCCATGTGCACTCGGCGAAGACCAAAGACCTGCCCAGAGTGCTAGAAAGCAGAGGGGTCACTCTGAAGGCTCAGGGGCGCCTGATGGCAGCTGGGGCGCTTTCTGCAGCTGAACCCCGAGTTAGGAAGACAGAGATGAGGGCCGGAACAGACCAGGCTGCCTTGGAGGACGTCGGCCAGCGTGCTCCTGAGAGACCAGGGCTGCGAGCACACTGTCGGGAGAGGCGGCCCCTGAAGGGGGGTGCCGTGTTCGGCCAAGCAGAGGGGCCACAAAGGAGAGGGAGGCCCTCCAGACCTTGGCTGGCACGGAGCAGATACGAGGACGGTCAGGAGCCCCAGGCAGGAGCCCCAGGTTCTTTTGGGCTCCAAGACCCCTCACTAACCGAGAGGAGGTCCGGGAGTGCAGACTTTGCACACCCCAGCTGTGAACTGAAGTCCACTCCGCCGGGCCTCGAAAGAAAAGCCTGGCCATCCGACTCCCCGAGGAGTGCTGTGCATCTGTGCGCACGTATGTGTCCGCGAATGCAGGTGTATGGATGTGTGCGTGTGCCTCTAAGCACGTGTGTGTGTATGTGTGTGTGTGTGTGTGCGTGTGCGCGCGCGCCTGGGTTCTGTGGTTCCCAGCTGTATCCTTGTAGGGTCACAGGCACGGGACCTGGGGGGCTGTTTCAGATTCCCACCGCTGTGGGGACGCACTCCTGTTCCTCCTTAAAACCACCCGGTCCCCTGTGTGTGTTTCCCGGCCGGCCCTGACTTCATCCCACATGTGATAAGGCTAGAGATTCGGCCCCCACTCCCCCCTCCCCCGCACCGAGTGTGTGGGCTGTGGCTTGAC
>PVJH01033636.1:0-21460 GCA_004026705.1 Nesogale talazaci | reverse complement strand
TCCCCCAGTAATAAGAAAATAAGTTATTGAAATTGCATTTGTTTCCACCAACTTATATCAATAACTAAAGTGCATTAACTCAGTCGCTGAATACAAAAATCTTTCCAATTCATCTTAAGTTAAGTCATTAGACTACATTATGTCTGTTTATTTTACAGTTGAATTATAACTTCTTAGTGTCAATTGACAGGAGTCCTAGTGGTTCTGTTTTTAAAGCTCTGGACTATTCACCTAAAGGTGGGCAGTTTAAACCTACTGGCCACAGGAAGGCAGAAAGATGTGGGAAGCTGCTTACGGTCTCGAAATTTGATGGGGTAGGTCTTCTGTCTTACCGGGTTGCTAGAACTTGCAATCAGCTCCACAGCAACAGGTTTATTTTGCTTTGACTTTTTGGATTACCAAAACTTAAATTGGTAACCCAAAAAGTCAGTGGCATGTAAAACTTTAAGACAGCATAGAATACTTAGGAAAATAATGTGCAGAGGGCTACAGGGCTGGAAAAATTAAAATGCATGTTATTTGTGCAAAAAATATGGTGACGGAAACATCTGAAAAGGGACGTAAGAGAAAATTGGTCATTTTTAAATCCTCATGAAGACCCCTGCTGACACCACACGCAGGAGAATAAATGCTCAGAAAACCCAGAGAAGCACAAAAGTAAGTCATCGTTATTTTAAGTTTAACTAAATTTAGTACAATGTCATGCTTTTCTATGTCATCTTTGAGGGAAAAGCAAGAAGAAAACACACTGAATGAGGAGAGAAATCAGTAAAGTAGGGATAGTGAGTCCTACAGACCACTGCTTGCCAAACTTACTTCACCTACCACCCCCTTGGCAGAAAATAAATAACAAAAAGTTATTCAGCACCCACATAACAATTTAAAATTATGGGCTACGATAGCCCATAATCCAGGATAAGATGGAGAGTTCTGCTTTTTGGCCCCTGTTGATCATGGTAGCATTTCTTAAGGGACAGGAGAACCCTCTTTAGGAAGCACTACGACAGGTCATTGGACAGGAAGCCATGCTATCTTCCTTAGTTAGCATGTGGGGGTCCTAAACTTCAACTCTAAGTCTAAGGTTTTAATAGAATGAAACTTTGGGTATATTGAGTTTGGGGCGTATTATTTTTCAGCTTGGACAGAGCTGAATCCCTGGGGGCCAGAGGATGGTCTGGGATGGTAGCCTCCAATGAAGCAAGCCTCTTTCTGTTCTTATTTTTGTGTCACCTCCTGCTCCTTCGACTCTGGCATTGGCCAGTCGACTGACTTTATCCAATGGGGCATTAGCAGGTGAGCTCAAAACAGAGGACTAAGTCTGTTGCCTTTATCCTATCCTGTTGGAATATTGTCACTGGGAAGCCAGCCTTAACAATTTCAGTAAGACCTGGCTATTTACTTGGAAAAGGAAACCATATAGAAACCAGTGTAGACTGCAGGAAGATGCATCATGTAGCTGAAAGAAATCATGTGTACGAGAACCAGTGTGGCCAAACCTGGCCCCCATCTTATTGCAGCCATCTCAGATGGAAAAATAAATACATTCTTTCCCTACAGAATCATTGTAAGTAACAAAACGCTGTTTAAGTCACAAAGTTTCAGGGTGGTTGGATATATAAGAATGGAGAACCATCAGACACAGGCGCTAAGAAGTAGCAGGCATCTATTTTTTAAGTAAAGCTTAACAAAAAGACGTAAGAAAGAAGTTATGTATATATCTGGAGAGATAGTGTTCCAGGCAGAGCGAATACAGGTGCAACCAGCTGGCCAGCCCATCAGTTTGTACAAAATCTGGGTGATCTCACAGATCAGCCAAGTTGTACTTCAAATAATAGTTCATAGAATTTCTTTCAAACATATTGTCTTTATAGGAAAAAAAAAACAGAAATGTTCCCTGTACCAGAATAAGATTCCGGAAGTGGTAGTAAACCAACAAAACCAAACTTATTGTCGCAGAGTTAATTCTGACTCATAGCAATTCTATAAGTCAGGGTAGAACTGCCTCTGTGGGGTTCAAAGGCTGTAACTCTTTACGGGAGTAGAAAGCCTCATTGCTCTCCCAAGGAGCGGATGCTGGTTTCAAACTGATGACTTTGGGGTTAGCAACCTCACTGTAGCTCACTATACCACCAGCAAGTGAGAGTAGGCTTGGCTTATTTGAATAATACATAAACAATAGGTAGGTATAACAGGAGCAGGAGAGCAATGGGGGAACATCAGGAGATAATGTCAGAATAGTAACCAGAGTTCAGTTTTCAGGTCATTTTGGAATACTTTCCTTTTCTTCTAAAGCAGTGGTTCTCAACCTTCCATACAGTTCCTCATGTTGTTGTGACTCCCTGAACCATAGAATTATTTTCGTCGCCACTTCATAACTGTAATTTTGCTACTGTTATGAATCAGGAAACCCTTGTGAAAGGGTTGTTTGACCTCTAAAAGTTGAAAACTGCTGCTCTAAGGTCTGAAGGTTTTCATGCATTCCTCAGTTCATTTAAAAGAAATATCTATTCAAGCTGCATGTCTTCCAGCTTTAAGTGGCTAAACATGTAACAATGACTAGAAAAACCAGTGTGGGTGGTATAGGAAGGTCGAGAATTGGAGAGGGATCACACACACACACGAGAGCATGGAAGGACCATTAGAAGACACATGTCAGTTGGTTCGGATCAACCTAAAGGAAGATCTCTTTGATCAGGGATTTCTGCTTTACTGAAAGTTTCTCTTCAGGATAATTTATTACAACTTCCCATTAGGGTGCCTTACACCTCCATTAAAAACTCAACTTGCTTTTAGTGCAATTTAATTTCCTAAAAGCTTTTTCAAAATAAATTGTAGTGTTTCTTCAGTCACACATATGTATTCTCAAAAAATGTCACCAGATTCCAGCATTCTGTACTCTAAGTGTGTGTCAATACATTTATAGAAAAACGCTCTGTTAAATTTGAAAAGAATCTCTTCAAAAAATACACTCTGTACTTCCCAAAAGGTACTTTAGGAATATAGTGCTTTATAGATTGCAATGTGGTTTCAAAGCAATTGACTCACCACCTGAATCATATCCTTACACCCAAACTGAATAACAAAGTAACGTTCCAAGAAAGCGTAGAGCTAACATTATTAAAGCTCTAAATAAAAGTTCATGAGGCAATTTTCCTTAAGTGTAGTGCCACACACATCAAGGTGTATTTGGCAGCATGGATGATGACAGAGTAACAAGAGGCCTCTCTCTGTCAGGCCTTGACAAGAGCCATTCTGGAGGAAAGAACCAGCTCTGGAGAGGTTGGGACTAATTGAATTCCTCTAGCTGGCCAACCCATCAGTTTGTACTAAATCTGGGTGATCTCACAGATCAGTCAAGTTGTACTTCAAATAATAGTTCATAGAATTTCTTGTCAAACATAGTGTCTTTATAGGACAAAAACAGAAATGTTCCCTTTACCAGAATAAAATTCCTCTCCTTATGCTATCCTTCCACAGTTTTGTAAAGAGAGAACATTTCAAAGCATGTTGCTGTCTTAAAATTTGTGGTAATTTCTCTCAGTCACGATTGATTTGGTTTTCTTTGACTTACATTCTTCTTTGGATTCAATTTCCAGTTATGTTATTTGTAATGATGTAATAAAGTATTTTTCCATGATAGTAGCTCCAATTTTCTGACATCAGGACCATTCAAAATATACCAAGAAAGTCTAAAAACAATATTGTATTTACTAATAAATGAACAGCACCTATTATGTCATTCTTAGATAGATGCTTTATTTTCCATTTTAAGTCTTACTTTTAGAAACAGAAATTCTCTTGAAATACAGTTCTGGTTGTAAGACACATGACAAATTGGCTTGTTTTCTGTACCACTATGAAAGCCCCTGAGCCCTCTCTCTAGGCCTGCACTTTAACTTCCCTTCCTTGACCTGAAACAATAATCTCCAGAGATTGAGTGTGTCACTTCTTTACTTAGCTCTCTGTGATAGTTAGGTTTTGTGTCAACTTGGCTGGGCCAAGATGCGAAGTGGTTTGGCAGTTAATGCCTAGCAATTCCCCATGATGTGATCAAACACAGTGCAATCACCTCTCTAATGGGATCTGCTGTGAGCTGCCCAGCAGTTAGAAAAAGGTTAGGTTAGGATGCAACACCCTTATCCAGGTCACAGCCTTGATGGGGAAATACATCTTCCAAATCAACCCAGAAGGGAAACTCAGAGAGCTCAGCAGGAACAGTCAGATCACTACCCACTTCTCGTGGCGAGCACAAACATAATATAGTATCTGGCCTTGACCATTTTGCTTGCCTAGGCTGGTAGCTTTACAAAACCTTCAGCTGCATTGAGTAGGTTTCGATTGCTGCGCCTCATCCAGAGACTATGAGATCTAATTCAGCCAAAATAGATTAAAGGGTGGATCAGTAGATGTTTTCCAGGTACTGCTATTCTCTGAGTGTTATATTAGCAGCTATTCCAGAATTCCTTGGGAAATGCCTCCGAAAAGTGCTTGCAGTTTAGGTAGTAAAGGGCCACAACACTCTATCTCTGGATTGGAGAAGCTGATCCTCTCACTGTCCTTGAGTCAACACTGACTGACAGTGACACACTGTGGGTTTTGTAACGAGTTGGTAACTGTTTACAGGAGTAGAAAACCCCATCTTTCTTCCTCAGAGCTGCTAGCGGTCTCAAAATGCCAACCATTCAGACCCCAGTACAACTCATAACCAGGACGCTCCCAGGGCTGCTTGATTAGAGGATAAAAAGCTTCCATTCACCAATGAGTGGGCTGCTAGAGCATGATATTATGTAATTTTGAAAAAGGTTAAAACAGAACAAAACATAGTGTGAATAATTATTGCTATTGATGTTAGCTGCTATCAATTCCGACTCATGACAAGCTTACCTGCATTAGAGTAGAACAACTATGATGGGCTTTCTTGCATTAAAAGGTGTTCTAAGCCACACACGTGGAGTTACCATGAGTCGGGACTGACTTGACCACAGTCGACAAGAGCGATCTTACAGAAGCAGATCCCAAGGGCTGTCTTTTGTGAGCCCTTCACTCAGTAGCCAATTGGCAGCCACTGTGTGACCCAGACTCCTATGAGAATAAGGAAAATGGGAAGGTAGCCTCACCATCCAGACAAAAGCCTCTGCATAGGATTTTTTTCATTGTTTAGTTCATTTTTGGTCTGAGCACCAGAGTTATTCAGTGAGATCCTCAACAACTGCATACTACAGTAAGGAGAAGAGCCTGATGACCTATCATGCCTGAGACTACTGGGAATTTATCTTTGCTTGCTATGTATAGAGTTCTTCTTTCGTTCTTAGTGTCCTTTTAGGCAGAGGTAATAATTTCCCTTTTATTTGATGAGAAAAGCAGTAAAGGGCTTTTTTTTTACCTTTCAGCAAAACCAAAAAGAGAAATAATCAATCCGTGTGGACCGAAATAGAGGACATTGATCAAATACAAAAGCCAAGACTTACTCCAGCAACTACCAGATGGAAGAGGATGATAGCAGGGAATGCTCTGGCTTTTGAAGGGAGACTTTGGATACAACAAGTCCAAACCAATCTGTTATCTTATCTCCTTGCTGCAGCTACCCGGCAAGGGGCAGAATAAAGCCACACAGAGCAGTTTCTATGGCATGAGACCAGGTACGATTCTGTCTTTTGGCATAGTTACTGCTTCAAAGAGAGAAATTTCATGCTGAAAGACTTAGATCTTTTGTATCTTTCACAATTTTTGGCCACTTTAGGAAAAAAATTCCAAATATTCTAGTACAGATCAGACCAAAAACTTAATAACCACAACAGGAGATGCTGTCTAAAGAAGAAAGTCGATGTTCCTATTAGAAAAACTTTTCTTTCATTTCAGATTACAAACTTTGACTTAGCCAAGAGAGCTTTCATGATATGGCGTTCATTAGAAGGATTCACAAAGTTAAATTATTCTAATATTTCCATCATACAGAAGAGAGCCATAAATTGCCATTCACTTGATCACATCAATGACTGATGGTTTCATCAACGTGCCAATGAAAATAATGCTTTTGCTTAAGAAATCTGGGGTGAAGTGTGTAAATGATGCTTTTGCTTAAGAAATTTGGGTTAAAGTATTAGACCTTTATTTGAAGTCGCCTGTCACTTACAATAGCTTAAAAACCTATAGAGTCCTGCCAAGAATTGAATGCACTGTTTTTAGGTCAGAACAGAAAACTCCCACTCATGATAGCACTTTTATTCTCACTGTTTGCCATGTTCCAAAGTGTCCTTACTGTTGTTGTCCAACCATACACGTGAGACTAAAAAACGTCCCAAGCAGCAGTGACTTCTCCACTTGATACATGTAAAGTTCATCTTTCATCAACAATTCTTTGAAAGCCCCACTACTGATTGCAGCGCCACTCTTCTCATCACATTCTGATGGATGTTTCTCCTCAAAATAAGCTACCCTTTGCTGATTGCTGCACGCTGCCTGGGCTGTCAATTGTGAAAATACAGCCTTCTCCAGCTAGAGCACATTGCTTATTGTCATCAGAGTCCGACGCAACCTTCCTTCCAATGATACCCTGCCTCTGATCTCTATTTGCTCCACTGCAGTATTCATTGGGGTTGTGAAGCACCCTCAGCACCATAGTGCTAATGGTTAGAATCAAGTCATTCTCCCCAGTTGACTGAAAGACCTAAGCTGAGTTATTCCCTGTCAGAGAATAAACTTCTTGGTTTCTCTTTTTTAAAAACAATCAATTTAGGGCTGAGCCCCAGTGGCGTAAGTGGTTGAGTGCGGGACTGCAGCCCACGGGCTTGGTGGTTCAAATCCAGCGGCGGCTCTCAGGAGCGGCACTGGGTAGCGCCCATGACCACCAGAGGCAATGATGCCAAAAAAAAAAAAAAAAGAAAGAAAGAATCAGTTTAAAAGAGAGAGAGACCAGGTTTGCTTTTAAAATACAAATGAGTGAAAACTGACTTTTTTTTTTTGAGGAGACGTGGAGAACTAGAGAATAAAGGTTTGCATTCTTTACAGTAACTCCAAATGCTTCAGGTTTGATATGTGCCAAAGGGTTCAGGTGAATGTGTGCATATAAATGACATATAATATTGGGATTGAAATGGCTAAACACAAAGGCCCTGAGATCCTTCCTAAGTATCATTGTAAAAGGAGGATGTGGGGTTTAATGGACTATTGAAAAACAGCTACATGACATTCATATTTATGTGTAATGAGAGATCCATTTTAAGCTACTATTGCAAGAAGGAAATAAATATCCCTACCAAAAGAGTTAGTAGTTGTATCCATTAAGGCTGGGTCCAGTTCCTTGTAACAGAAAGATCAAGGTGGAAATGTTTTCAACCTGTAGAAAAGAGAACATTGCATCTTTTAGATAAAGGCAAATTGAAATTAGGCAGTCCTAACTGAAATGATCAGGAGCAGTCTCATTGGATGTTGAAACTCTCATCTTTCTTTCCCGACCTTGGTGAATGGTTTTCTTTTTCAAAACTCTCAGGGGCCCGGGAGGCTAATAGCACTCCACACCTTACATCTCCAAAAACCAAAACTCACTGCCATCAAATTGGTTCCGATTCACAGTGACCCTTTAGGACAAGGACAAACTGCCGCTGTGGGTTTCTAAAACTGTAACTCTTTACAGAAAGAGAAAGCCCAGTCTTCTCCTGAGGTTTGACTGGTAGTTTAGCACTGCTGACCTATATTTCAAGAAACAATAAGGAAAAAAATGAAATCGCATCACCTCCTTGGCTAAAGAGACCCCCAAGAAATCTTACAGAATACTTCCACATACATCTTATTAATGAGAACTCAGTTAAATGGTCACACCTATGTGCATTGGAAATAAAATTATTATTATTTGAGGTCACATGACTATGACTTTTTCTTTTAAGAAAAAGGAAGAATGGTTATTTATTAGAAAACCTGCTAGAGAACTCATCACCACCTCTGTCTGATCAAAGATATTAAATGACCTGGGGCAAGTCACTTAAATCTCCTTCAACTTCAATTTCCTCAACTCTAATATATCTCCCTTGTACATTTGTGTAAAGGCCCAGGGCACGTAAATCCTTAGCAAACATCAGCTGTTCCCACATATCAACAGGAACACAATCTACTAAAACCCTTGAAAACTGTGATTTGGACCATTGTCTTCTCCATCAGGGTCTAGACCCACACCTGGTGGCCTCTCTGGCACCTGATCCCGAAGAGACCAGGCTTCTTAGTTGGACAGGGACTAGTGGAATCCCCTAGACTATAACTCTTAGAAACCCTTCAGGTCTGAAACTGAACTCACTCCAGGGGCTCCATTTTCAGCCTAAGAATTGACATGTCTATAAAGGGAGCGATTACCCTAGCGATTACCCTAGTGAAGTATGCATATCTTAGAATAATCAACCATCTGTGATCAAAAAGGTGAACTCTACCCAAGGACAAAGTTCAGAAGGGGAATGGTGACAGAAAGCAAAGGGAAGAAGTTGGGTAAATGATGTTTCATTGTGAGTATTGCAATTGCGTGAAACAAAATGTGTATGAATTGTTGAATGGAAAATTGATCTCCTCTGTAAATCTTTACCCGCTCACAAATGAACAAAATTAAAATACAATACACAAACTCGAAAAGAGGAAGAAAGAAAGGAAGCAAGATTGGGCAAAAAGGTGAAATCAAATTGCCAGAAAGGCAAGGCAGAGCTGTCAGGGTGCCCTGGAACGAGTACTGAACAACAGTGAACTGCATCAAGCAGAAGCAGAGCAGCATTGATACCTGCACACAAGCACCCCTTGTGTGTTGTTCTGGGAACGGGCCTCCTCAGCTGAGACAGACCTTGAAGAAGCTGACAGCTTCCGGCTATCCATTGATTATACTCCCATAGTTGGGCACAAGACCTTTAATGAAAGGGGCTATGTGCTGCAAATGTCTCCCCGGCCTGAAAAAGTCATGGAAAACCTTAAGAAGATTTCACTGCTTTCTTTGAATCTGCTCTTCTTGGGTTGCTCTCTTATCACACATTGAATTAACCCCCAAGTCACTGCATTTCACTTCCCAATCCACATATCACACAATGTATGCTTCATTGATAGTAGACTTGAAAGACTAATTTAATGTCAATTAAATTAGCTTTAGGGAGACTGGCAATTCAAGCTTACTCTATTAGCATTTCATGAGTCAAGATCAATTCTTATGTAAATAAGAATTGTTTATTTGAAGAAAGATTTTAATATACTTCATAGCCAATAGCAAAATCCTAAGATAAGGGCTGTGAATGAAAATAATGCTTTCACAGATTTCCAATAGTCTCTAACCCTGCTTTTTCCAGGAAGCACACTTTTTTAGCATTTATTTTCTAATTTTCAATTCTTCTGAGATGCAATAGATGCTGTCATTTTCTACATAAAATCTTCAGTGGTAAACTGAATTTCTCCAATTTTCAAGATAATTTGCAATTGCTATGAGTATCGTTCCATGGGAATATCATCTAAGATTTCACAAAATTACCAAACTCCCAAAGAAACAAAACACACCAAAAGAAAGATGCTGTGTAGAAATCAAAACCACTGGTTCCCCAAATGAAGTCTAATTTGTCATAATAGTATGTGTAAGTCCATCACAGTGTAAAATACAAATTCAGCTCACTTTGTAATAAATCATTTGGCTCTTAGGAGGGCTGGCATTTTAAGAAATGGGAGTAGTTACAGATCACAGACACCTCAAACACTATGGATTTCACGTTAACATATTTCAGCTAACTGCCACCTGCGATGTTCGCTTTCCTCAGGAGCTGCTCTTTCAACACAGTATTAGAAATTCTCCTCCAGATACTGGCACCAGGTCATGTAACAGAGGGGTGAGCATTAGAAAACATACAACAGCATCTTCATGAGGAAAAGACCAGAAATGAGACGGAGTCTTTGAAATGACACCAAACTAAGAGGACAGACTCAAGATCAAGAGTCAACAAATTATGGCCCATGGGCGAAATCCAAACCATCTCCTGATTTTGTAATGAATAAAACTTTATTTTGGGGCTGAGCCCTGGTGGCGTAGTGGTTGTGCGCGGGACTGCGGCCCACTGGGACGGAGGTTCAATTCCAGCAGTGAGGCTGGGCCTCCTACTCCCACCACCGGAGAGCAGTGATGCCCAAAAAAACTTAAAAACTTAAAAAAAAAAAAAACTTTATTTTATTTCAATGAAATAAATACTATGTCCAGTTGGTTACATATTTTCCCTGGCTATTTTCACATTACCACAGACACAGAGTTGAGTTGAGTTATAATAGACCATATGACCCCCAAAGCTAAAATATTATTTGACCCTTTACAGGAAGAAAAATTGTCTGGATGGTAATAGACTCTGACTCATGGAGAACACTGAGCAGTAGGCATGGTGCAAACTTGAAAGGAGAAGTAAGCATCATTGTGCAGAGCTAGTTACGGGGGCGTCTCTAGAGCATTTATTTCTTTTAATTCCTGTGCCCTAGACAAGTAGAATTGCATTCTTCAAATCCCAGTCTTCATTTCCAGTCACGGTAGTAGGCGCCAAGGTTCTGTTCATGGACCTCTTCTTTCTAACTCACACTCTTATGATAGCACTTCCCTCAACAATCTTAGCATCTAATAACTCCTATATGCTAATGACTCCCAACTCTACATCTCCCAAATCTGACATCTGCCCACACTGCCTTTGGAATCATTGAGTCTTCAAACCATATTTGTATAAATTCCAACCCCTCTTTCTCGATAGTAAAAACTCGAGCTGGTTGGTTGAAATCCTAGTTCCACACTTCCTAGCTATATGATCTTAGGCAGTACACTCATACTCCAATGAGCCTATGCTTCCTCATATAGAGAGAGAGGAAAATAATTGTGCCTACTAAAGAGCTGTCCTGAGAATTAAATCAGGTCGTGTTTGTAAAGGACTCAGAACATGTTCAAACAAACACACTCACGGCCACTGAGTGGATGCTGGCTCCTGGGATGCTGACCCCAAGAGGAAAGGCCTCTGTGGGTTTCCAAGACGGTGAGTGTGTCCAAGAGTAAAATGTTCTTTCTTTTTCCTTCAGAGTGACTGATGCTTGTTTGGTTTATTTTGTGGCAAGTGTTAGTTTTTGGTTTGGGGGGAGCATCTATTAAAAGATGATTTTATTGGAGGCACTTACAGTTTTTCTAACTGTGGATCTTGCTGATTGCAGCCCAATTCCCAACCACTATGCCACCAGGCCTCATGGCATGTCCAAAATAAAACAGAAAAATCAAGCTCACTGCCATCAAGTTGATTATGACTCATGATGACTTCATACAAAGTAGTGGAACTGTGGGTCTCCTCCACTGTAAATCTTTATGGGAGCAGAAAAGCTCATCTTTCTCTCACCTAGTGGGAGGAACTGGTGGGTCTGAAGTGCTGATCTTGCAGAACCCCACCAAGACACCACGGTTTGGAATTCCCAACTTCCTCACTACTCAGGAATATTATTGCGACAGCTTCTACAAACAGATTTGTTCCTTCTTCTGGCAGTGCAAGGCGTTTATCATATCTTGGCCAGCACCATAAGTCAAAGACAGCCATTCTTCTTCAGTTGTTCTCATTCATTGTCCAGCTTTCTCCAGCATAGAACAGGGCTAACAATACCATGGCTTAGCAAAGATAGGCCATCTTACTGACATCTTTCCTTTTTAACACTTAAAGAAATTTCTTTGCAGCACATGTTCCCAGTGAAATAAACTGTTTGAGTTCCTGACTGCTGCTTCCATGGATGTTGATGATGCATTAAAGTAAAATGAAATCCTTGACACCGTCAGTCTCTTCTCTATCATGATGATGCTTTTTGGTCCAACTATGGTGCTGCTGGTTTTCCATTTGTTGAGGTCTTAACCATATTAAAAGTCTGGGGCTTTGATCCTCACTTACTCCTCTCTAATTTCAGAAAGCAATGCCGTGACACCTCCAAATCATAGCCATAGCAAAACATTGATAGGATGTTTCATTCTATTATTTCCAATACTTTAAAAGTACACTTCAGTTAAATATGAGATTTTTACCTTGACTTTCCCTGAAATTTTGACCTCTTTCTGGTTATGCATTGGGCTACGAAGGTCCAGGTCAGCAGCTCAAAACCACCAACATCTCCTGAGGAGAAAAATGAGGCTTTCTGCTCTGGTAAAGTGACACAGGTTCAGAAACCCACAGAGGCAGTCCTAGCCTGTTCTATAGGGTTGCTGACCTATAGGTCGCTCATTGGCATGCTTCTGTGGAACCTAATATATCAAGGATTTACAATGATGTTTTGAAATTTATTTATTTATTTATGTGTTTGCCCCCCAGACAAGTCCATAAGCTCTTTAGTTATATCTTGGAAAGAATATTGTAGACTGACCAAGAAGGGTAAGCAGGCAAAGAGAGAAGTAAACGGATATTTGATTTGATCTAAACAGAGCCTCTCAAGCTGGGCTGATGGCAGTGATTTGAAAGAAAGGAAAAGAGTTCAGAAAAGCAGAGAAGAAAAGGTGGGCACAACTTGTCGATACTGAGGTGTCAGTGAAGAGAAAGTATCTTCCTTTTTCTTCCAGCCACAAATGCATTTATCCACCCTTTATCAAGTTAAGAACACTAGCAAGAAAACAAAGGACGTCTTCTGAACAAGGATTGTCAATAAGAGTGAGAATCGGGTGTGACTTCAAATGGTCTCTCTGACTTTACAAGTTCTTTTCTAGTTTTTCATCAGTTTTCTGATACAGTGTAGCACAAAGTTAGAGCTTTGAACTCGTGGCTCTGAGCTTCAGGTCCCTCCCAATAACTATGTGACAATGCAAAAGTCACCTGTCCCTCTGAATCTGTTTTCTCATCAGTAAAATAGGAGAATCTACCTTGTTGGAGTGTGTGAAATTTTAGAAGGTAATACATATATGTAAAGTTTGGGCACGACACTTAGTAAAAATCCAATGTGCCATATCAGCTCTCACTTTATTTTTAATAAAGTAATGAAATTTTAACTTTGAGGTCTATAAGTATAAGAAACACATATGCCATAGCTACCACTTTTGTATTATACATCATGAAATAGACTCATATCTCTAGCCTGAACATTGTAAGAAAGTAGATATTGACTAGCACATGAAATCAAAAGATGTGATTTCATCCTATAGCAGCTCACGAAATTTAGAGCTGGACTAGAAGGAAAGACCATTGGTCAACTAAAGCAATAGTACACATGTGACTTTTTGCTTAAGAACAGTAATTGAATTCCCACGCTAAACTCCAGAAGCTCACTACTCACACAAATTCCTTTATGTATTCTTTATAATAGATCAGCAACCCTTGAAGATATCAAAGTTTTTAATCAGTGTATAAAAAGCAAAGACACGGACTTTATTTAATCATCGTAATCATCTCATCTTACTAGCGATTGGAAAGTGTTAGGAGTAGCATATTTTGTTACTATAGCTAATTTAGGAATCATTACTTTATAGTAGTTAGCATTTACTTTTGTTTATGCCAACAATAGAATCCAGATGGTCTTTCAAGTTCTTGAACGAGAAACTTGTCCTGTTTTAAAAGTGACTAACTTGGCACCGACAGTAGCTGATTCTTAATTTTCTTTTCATATTAGTTAAATCACATCATCAGATAATGTCAAAGAGGAAAAAGGCCAGAGGTTCAAATCCACCAGCTGCTCCATTTGCTGTCTACTCTTTAAAGATTTATGGTTTCAGAAACTCTAAGAAATAGTTTTACTCTATCCTGAATCAGTTCTATCAGTCAGAGTTTATTTGTAGCAGTGGGTAAATGAGAAAACTAAATTCTAAGGGTAATTACCCATACCTCTGCTCACCTTTCTGGCCAATCCATGCTATTTTCCAGGGTCAGGAATCTATGAAAATTTCATTCAATTAAGTTTGAAAAGACAGAGAAAATTTTATAAATACAATTAAGGGATAGAAGTGTAATTTCATTGTTGCAAATAAAAACGATTATACAGACTGAAAACACTGCTTTCAAAATGAGAAGGAATTTAGGTCAAAGGAAATCCATTCCTGTTACGCTTTCAATTCTCTAGTTGCTATTGTTAAGCTTGGTTGAGTTGGTTCCCATTCATACTGGTCCCATGTACAAAGAAAACACCGTCTGGTCCTGCAACATCCTCCAAATCATTATGGTTGAGCCCTGATGGAAGCTATTGTGTTAATTCATTTCATTAAGGGTCTTTTTGCAGACTCTCTACTTTATCAAGCATGATGTCTTTCTCCAGGGATTAGTCCCTCCTGATAACATTTTCAAACAAGGTAAGAAAAATCTTGCAATCCTTGCTTCTAAAGAGTGTTCTGACAATTCTCTATCTAAGGCAGATTTAATCACTCCTTCAGTGGTACATGATATATGGATAGTCTTTGCCAACATCACAATCCAAAAGCGCAATTCTTCTTTAGTGGCACTCCATGTTATTGAGCCCACATGTAACCTCCATCCTTGTCACCCATGACCCCCTTATTCATTGGCAATAATGGAAGTGACAGATAAAAGAGGGTGAATGACTTCCATAGGATGTATCAGCCTATCAAATTTATCATTAAAATTTTCTTCTACTGAAGTCAACAGTTGATATGCACTCACATAAAATATCAGTGTTTTCACTTCTTTGGCCCCTTCAAAGAGGTCTCTCCACATACCTCTTCCCCATAGCTCCTTGTCACCAATTTTCCAGTCATGTCCCTTCCAATTGTCTCATCACTAATTCAGTCAGACCATTAGCTGAATCAATATATGACAATACATTTGGCCACTTCTCATTCCAAGCAAAGTGAACCAATGGGTGAAGTTCTACCCCTTGGGTTTGCCTTTTCAGGGAGACCCGGGGAAAGAGCTACAGAACTGCCCACTTTTAAGTGGTGCCTGCATGTCATATAGAAACATCCATCAACCAGGCATAATTTTTCTCTTCTTCAGTCAACTGATCATAAGGAACTCCTCATAGGACCGGAAGTACAGACTGGAAGGGGGAGGTAATGTGATAGGAGTGGGACCATGGGCTTTGGGGCCACTGCTTCAGGTAATTTACTTGACCCTTCATGTCCTGCTCAAGCCCAATCTAGTATATACCACTTTAACTCAATAAGGCCAAAGAGACAGCTTTATAACTCAATGGATCAGACCACGCCCACTTACTGATGGGAAGCTCAGTTCACTTTCAGTCTCCACTAAATTTCAGTAGCAAGCTAAAAGTTATTTCTCAAAAGAATAGTTATCTGCAGAGGGTAGCAAAGTTTTTTCCCTAAAGCCCTATGGTTCTGTGACTCACCTATGGGGACCTTTCAAAGACACCAAATAGCATTTCTATTGGCCATTGACATTTCAAGCTCTATGATCAATCAGCTAATATGGTCTATATGGCAGAACAGCTTATACAACAATCAGAACCGGTTTCTGTTCTTTGTTCTGCACCCCACTTAAGACCAGCCATTTTCAAGTCATTTGATGAATAAGGTGGAGGGTGGTATTGCCTTGAAAATCAAAGGGGTCACTAGATGTTATACCCCCTTTTTAGTCCCAGGGAGGGCAAAGCAATAACTTATTCTTCATTTTAAACATACGATCTCAATATTCCCCAAACCTCTGGATTCCTGCAAATTTCACCGATGTGAAAGACAACTGAATTTTTGTCATATTAACTTCCTGTCGTCCAACACACAAATGTCTAGAGTCATTGATACACCTTTCTGACTAATTCCCATCAGCATACATCCATCAATGTAATGGACCAGAGTGACACCTTTGGGAGGAATGGCATTTAAAGTCTTTATGAACTAACATATGTTGAAGAGCTAGAAAAGTATTTCCTTGATGTGAGAGAGTGAAAGTGTACTGCAAGTCTTGCCAGGCAAACTGCTTCTCACGATCTTTCAGAACTGGGATTGAGAAACAGCATTGTAGAATTCACTTCAGAGAACAGCACTGCAGCTACAGCTCAAAGAGAGGAACTTCTGTGATCAGAGCGCACTGGAGCCACCATGGATGGAGGGGAAAAAAGAGGGAAGCACATCCTGGGCCCACCATGCCCTGAGAACAATATTTCTGCTCAGAGCAGCCAATGAATAGAGAGAATCATAGGGCCGGCCCCACCGTGAGACACAACGTTCCTCACTGACTGATAGCACCATGGGAGGCAACGCTAGAGACAAATGGCAAGAATTGTGTCTGTACTGAACTCACCGTGCCAAAGGCAGACACTGGGGGAAAGCAACAAGAGCAGCAGGGAGAACAGAACAACGAAGTCCCCCAGAGAAGACCAAAAATAGACTGGGGCCAGGGTAAGGTGTCCCATGAGGCTCGACTGGAAAACACTCGTAAAGAACAACAAATAGACATCAAACTATTTAAAGGGTTTGTAGTTTCCTTTCGGCTGTGGTCATTGTAGTTATTGTTCTATTGCTTATTGTCTTGTGTCAATGTATATTGTATTGCTACATGTCTATCAGGAAGGGATAGGCAAGATAAACAAACCAGAAGAGAGAATAAGAGGATGACAGTTTCGGGGGGATATGAGAGAGGGGGAGAATGGAGAAAGTAAGGGGGTGTTAACAAACACAAGGACAAGGGAACAACAAGTGACCGAAAATCAATGGTGAAGAGGGTGTAGGAGGTCTGGCGGGGATGGATCAAGGACAATGTAGCCAAGAGGAATTTCCGAAACCTAAATGAAGACTGAACATGATAGTGGGACCAGAGGAACATAAAAAGAAACAGAGGAAAGAACCAGGAGGCAATGGGCATTTACAGTGATCTAAATACAGGCATAGACATATGCAAATATATACATATATATGACAAAGGGGAAATAGATTTATGTACATATATTTGAAGGTTTAGTATTAAGGAAACAGACGGACAGAGGGCTCCTACTCAAGTACTACCTCAACACAAGAACATTCTGTTCTAATAATTTGGCAGTCTGAAATGTTCACCTTCCCAACAGGATCACTAAAGACAAACTAGATGCATACAGAAATGTAATGGAGAAAGCTAATGGTGCCCAGATATCAAAAGATATAGCGTCTACAGTTTTAAATGCCTGAAAGTAAACAAGTGGTCATCAAGCTGAGAAACAACAAAGCCCACGTGGAAGAAGCACAACAGCCTATGTGATCATGAGATGTCGATGGGATCAAGTATTAAGCATCAAATAACAGAAAAATCATACCATTGTGAATGAGGGGGAGTGCAGAATGAAGATCCAGGGCCCATCTGTAGGCAAGTGGACATCGCCTTAAAGAAGGGTCATGGGGAGTAGATGAGCCAGTCAGGGTGCAGTGTAGTAACGATGAAACATACAACTTTCCTCGAGTTTTTAAATGTTTCCTCCCCTTTACCCCCATTATCACAATCCCAATTCTACCTTACAAATCCAGTTGGACCAAAGCATGTACAATAGTATAGATAGGAACTGGAAACACAGGAAATCCAGGACAAATGAGCTTGTCAGGACCAACGGTGAGGAGGGTGATACTGGAAGGGTGGAAGGAAGTTAAAGGGGAAAGAGGGAACAGATTACAGGATAGACATATAATCTCCTCCCTGGGGAACTGACAGTGGAGAAGTGGGTGAAGGGAGACATCAGGCCATGTATGATATGACAAAATAATAATAATTTATTAATTACCAAGGGTTCATTGGGAAGGCGGAAGAAGGAAGAAAGAAAAAATGAGAAGCAGATACCAGGGGATCACATAGAAAGCAAGTGTTTTGAGATTGAGGAGGGAAACAGATGTACAAAAGTGCTTGATACAATGGATGTATATGTGGATTGTGATAAGAGTTGTACGAGCACCCAATAAAAGGATTTAATTTAAAAGAGTTGCAGCATTGTAAAATAAATAGCGGCATAATCAGTGCTAGGAAAATATTACCAGAAATTTGTTCCACCAATGAAACCACATCTGAAACAGCACCAGCAATCAGATTCACTACTTATATAAAATTACAATAATCTACGATTCTTCTTCTCCAAGTTCCATCTTTTTTTTTCCTTTTGTACAAGCCAAATAGGCAAGGTGATTTAGGATGCGATCAGAATGACTACCCCAGCATCTTTCAAATTCTTGAGGTGGCACTAATCTCGGCAATCCTTTCATGAATATAAAATTGCTTTGGGTTTACTCTTTTCCTAGGTAGAGACAGGTATTTCTCTTGACTTTCACTTGGCTTTTCCTACCATATTCAACATATCAGGGATATGGGTATTCTGTCACTTGCTAGGCCTATCTCAATTATGTACTTACTGTAAGATTAAATGAAGTTACTCCACTAAGAGTGATGGCAGCATATGCACACATGTGCCTGATACAATTGATGTGTGGATATTTATAAGAGCTATAAGAGGGGGAGATGGGGAAAGGGGGGAGGGGGAAAGAGCTGTAAGAGCCCCAACAAAATGATTTATTAAAATTTAAAAATAAATAAAGGCTTAACAATTTTAAAAGACTCCACTAATAAACTAACTTTCATTCATCCCACTCTAATGGCGAGCCACCATGACATTCTAGGACCCCTGAAATGAGTGTCAGCTCAGAGTCTGGACAGTCTCATTATTCCTTTTTACCCCGTTAACAGTAGATAGTTAGGTTTTATGTCAATATGGCTTAGCCAGAATTCTGACTATAGCTTTGCCGTTAACACTTAGTGATCTGCTATGTCCTAATCTAAGAAATTGTAATCACACCATCATTTGTAAGAACATCAAAGTGAGAGATACAGCACCTTATTCCAGTCACCGCCCTGAGGCAATCCATTGATTAATAAGAAGTGTGGCCTACTTCCATGTGGACTCTGTGGAGAAACTTACTTGCTTTTTACTGATTCAGTATCCTGTATCTGGCTTCTGGACCGCTCTCGTTCTATGGTCTACCATATTGCCTCTTGACCCCGGGAGTCATCAGTGGCCTGACATCTGATCTGCTGACCTTGTTTTCACCCCTCGCTGCAGGCACAATCCTTGCATTCATTCTCCTCTACAGCCAGCAGCCTGGGGTGTTGTCAATCTGTGGTTCATCATCCCAACATCCACACAAGCCAGCAGCAGCCACCAGTGTGATATCTGACCCAGGTACTTACAGCATTTCTGAAATTGGACTCGCCTCCTTCTACAACTGAGTGAGCCACTTTTTTATGTAAGTGTGTGTGTGTGTGTGTGTGTGTGTGAGAGAGAGAGAGAGAGAGAGAGAGAGAGAGAGAGAGAGAGAGAGATGTGTCTCACATTGGTTTGGGTTCTCTGCTGAATCCAAACTAATACAAACAGTCATGCTCCTAAACGGCCTCATATCCCTTTAAGGAAGGATGAGAGAAAGAGTAACAGTTTGAATTTGTGGAAGTGAAGTGGGATCCTCCCTCAAGAGAATCTGACTTCTCCTTAATTCAAAGTAGTGTGTGTCTATGGACTGACTCAAGCTGAGAAAATGATTGAGGATTGAGGTTGGGATGTGATGAGAGATAGAGAGGCTTATCGCCAAGAAAGGATTCACACAGTAGCACAGACTGGCAGATCGTAAGGTTATGAGTCAGGCAATAGGCTGCAGATTTCTCCTGCCTCACTTATCTGCGGGATGAATCCAAAACCAGCACAACAGGTAGCAGGCTACTGGGTCCCAGGCTGCAAATGCCGATGAACCACAGAACAGAAGGTTCAATGATGATCCAGATGCAGGATGCAGAGGACCTGAGTGAGCTTTTGTAACGTGTGTGTATATGTGTGTGCATGAATGTATATGTGTGTGTGTCATACCCATGAGGAAATTCACCTTACAACTGATTGGCTGATTCTCTCAGATCACAAATGGAAGATGACTACATTATCGCATATCTGCCAAGTTACATCATTACATAATCGTCAAACTACATAATCATCATTACATAACTGCCAAACCATGGGGAATCATGGGCATCAGAGTTGGGCAAGGTAAGGGTGAACCCGGACACGCTATGAATGTTGGAAAATTACATACTTGTCCAGCCTTGGTATCTACCACTATACACTTAGCAGCAATAATAGATTTAAGATACCTATCACCGTTCCAGGAGCCCCGGTAAATGAGTGATACACATTGAGGGACTAACTGCAAGGTCAGCAGGGTGAAACCACCAGCCACTCCAAGGGAAAGGGGATGCCTTTCTACTCCTGTAAAGAGCTACAGTCTTGGAAACTCACTGGCGCAGTTCTAACCTGACTCAGCACCACTATGGTTGGCATCAACTAGAGGAGAGTGAGTTTGGCTTTGAGAGCACAGTTATGAGTTTGCAGTGGATCCAAGGTAAATATTCATTATTTCTAGGGTGGGGATTTCGTCAACATGGGAACTTGATTAAAAATTATTTGATAAATTAATTCCCAGTGAATGTTAAATCTAGTGGCAATCTAATAGGTTACAATTCTTTCATGATACACAGACAGGAAATGTCTATATACAGCATACTTTAAACACAAAAGAAAAAAAAATAGGATTGATTGTGGCCAGGAGGTAAATAGGAAGGTTGAATCTTAGGTGTCCTGGTGTACTAGTTGATATTTTCTTTAATTTTTTTATGACTAACCCTTTTGTTAGTACTCAGGAAACAAATTTTGCAGTGCTTATAAGAAACTTAAAGGGATGAAAGAAATCTTACCTGTCAAGCTAAATGTAAATGATGGTAAAGAAAGTTGTTTCAGATACAACTGTAAGCCATGAAGATTTTCTTGACAACCTAGAGGGGTCTTTCTACTATTAGGTTGAAGAGAACTATTACATGAGGAACAACTTGACTTTGTGAAACAAGTGAAATGGGGGCCCACGAAACAGCCATATTTTTGTTGCTGTTAGGTGGCACCCGGTCAACTCCTACCCTAGTGAACTGCAACACAACCGAAGAAACCACCACCTGGTCCTGCGCCAGCCTCACGATGTCAGCGTCTATCACTGAAGTGATGGTGTCAATTCATCTCCTGGCGGGCCCCCAGCTGTTTGGCTGCCCCTCTGCTTTACCAAAGGGGTCTGGCTGCATAGTGTTTACATGATCGACTGCATTCCCAAAGATTGGCAGTTTGAAATTATGACCACTTCTTGGGAGAAAGATAGGGGTATCTACTCCCTTACAGAGTTACCGTCTCGAAACTCACAGGTGTCTACCCTATCCTATAGAGTCAGTAGGAATCAAAATTGTCTCAATGGCAGTGAGTTTGGTTTGTGTTTTCTAGAACCAGTCCCTGGTTTCTCATGACAACATGTCAAAGCATAGAAAATGAAGTCTCACTATCCTTGCATCAAGGGAGCATTCTGGTCAACCTTCTTCCAAGACAGATGAGTTTGTCCTTTTAGCAGTTCGTGGTACTTTCAATATTCTTCCCCAGCACAACAATTCAAATGCATCAATTCTTCCTCAGTTATCCTTATTCTGTGTCCAACTTTGGAAGCAACTGAAAATACCAGAGCTGTGTCAAGCATGTATTAGTC
>PVJH01033635.1:0-21387 GCA_004026705.1 Nesogale talazaci | reverse complement strand
AAATATGACACACACTGATCTAAAGGGGACCAGCTGCCTCCAGGGAAAATTCTAGGCAATTTTGTCGTTTCAGACTAAGGTCTCTCAGCTCAGAGAAGAGGATTTAGCCTTCATTGATGATGGAATTCAAGACCAGCTGCACTTTAATGTGGAATTTTTCCCCCATTAAGGGAGCTTGACTTCCCTGTGCAGCAAAAACTCCTGAATGGTTTAATGGGTAACATGTCATCTTGTGCTTGCAGCCAAATGGTCCAAAAATCAGTGAAACCTCCATTTAATCTCCATTTAATCTGAGTAAGGATTGAATAGAAGCTCCTTTATTTATTTATTTATTTATTTATTTATTAATAAATCATTTGGGGGGGGGAGTCCCTTTATTTTAGAATGCTCCCTGCAGATTATATTTTACTAAGGAATTTATCAGAGGTAAGTCAACATTATTTGAACAAATACGGTATTCCCGCTTCGTGTGATAGGTAATGTAACTAGTTTGTGGACCTTGCACTGGCTTTCCTTCAGTGTACTCATTCATCTGCTTTGCCAGTCAAATCTAGTGGATAACCATTCATAGACTAGCTGCAGGAAGGAGAGAGCTGAGGGCCAGACTGAGTCTGTTGATAGGTCCTCTAGGAATCGGCAAATTCTTAGGCAATAGAGATGAGCTCTAGGTAGAGGAACTAGTTAGTCTTCGATTATGCAGTAATCTTGAGACTGGTGCATTGGGCTAGTTTCTAGTCACTACTGGCTGGTATATGCTTCAGCAGACAGCACCTGCTTTTGTAACACCCACGAGTTAAGAATAGATTTAGCATTTTAAACATCTAAATCAAAAGTAGAATATTATTGTGACATAGGAATGGAATGCATCAGTTTGCATACAATCAATGGCTTCTCTTTCTTTTTTGGGGGGGAGGGGTTCTTCTGAGGCATGTAGACAATGGCTCATGAAACTTAAACTGTTGATTACTTGCCCCTTCCCAGGTTAAGTTTGCTGACTAACTCCTTTGATTGTTGAACACGAGCCTCGGTTTGTTTACCTGACTGCAGTTTGTGTCCATCACAGGAAGCTGAGCTTTTTTTCCATTTTCAGATGGTATTTACCAACTCCTGAAGGAATTAGGATGAAGAATTTATTGTGAGCTTGCAGAGTAACTAAGGCTTAATCCACATTTATTTTCAATTGATTTTTATTTTTCCCACTGTGCCCACTGGCAATGCTCACTTCCCCACCATTGTTCCAACAATAAAGAAATTTTCTGCTCTCTCCCTGTCTTAAGTTGTCTGTGATCACCTGTCAATGGTTGGAAGGAGTAGCAGATGAAAATCTCTTTTTCAGGCTGAGCCCCGGTGGCATAGTGGTTGTGCGCGGGACTGCGGCCCACTGGGACAGAGTTTCAATTCCAGCAGTGGGGGTGGGCCTCCTACTCCCACCACCGGAGAGCAGTGATTGCCCCCCCCCCCCAAAAAAAATCTCTTTTTCTTAACTCTATTATCAACTATGAACTTTAATGATAATAATAATTAAAGTATTCCCCAGGGGCTGACTCAGCACTTTTTGCCTGTCTTTTAAAGGAACAGAGAAACCAACTGAAGTGGGAACTGAAAATAGTATGTGTCCATTATATTTGGAGGCTGGTGTTTGGTATCACGTAATTATGGGTTAAGTGTTGGGGTGTTAGGGTAGGGTTGGTGATTCAGAAACAAATGCAATAGCTGTGCCTTCATGATGAGGCTGACTAAAGAATTAGTGTCTTGGAATCTATATTTATCTATCGATTTATGTATCGATCTTTCTTGACTGTGGTGTACATCCAGCTCTGTGGCAGCTGTTCCTGTTCAGAGGGCTTGGCATCAGGTTAACAGTAAGGCATAAAGATTTTCAAAATTTGATTCTGGACGGTCCGGATTATAGTCACTTGAAATGCTTGCCATTAATGCAACGTCTGGGAATGAGTCCAGTGCTCAGGAAAGCTGGAGAACCACTGTTCTCACACATTGTCACATTAGTATGTGAGGTGACCCATGGCCAAGGTTAGTCATTGTACCATAGTCTAGATTTCTTTTTCCTTTCACCTAAATCTATTTGGAGCAAGACAGTTTTGAAAGATCATAGCATTCTTGTGGCTGGAAATGTCAACTATTAGAAAACAGACCTAGAGCCAAGAAAAGTTATCCAAGACTACCAGGACACTGCTGGAAGGGTCGTAGTTGCACCGTGCTGGTTCTCCTTACTGTTAAAAACGTGGTACCAACTTTGAAAAAATGTCATTTAGTGAACAGCCACATTGGCTCAGTTGGTTGTTTGAGTCTCCCAACTCATATGACTTTCTGTTAATAAGGGATAATGTTCAGAAAAGATAATTTGGAAAGGGAGAGGAAAAAAAAGAGCTGATAACAAGGGTTTAAGTAGAAAGAAAATGTTTTGGAAATGGTGATAACATGTAGAAATGTGCTTGATACAGATGAATTATGGCATGTTATAAGATATGTAAAAGCCCTGAATAAAATGATTAACTTAAAAAAAAAGATAATTTGATAAACCCATCACTCGACTCTGGACTCTTTGTTTTGCTTGTTTTCCTTTTAAGTAATAACTGATAAGAAAAGGGAAAGGATGAACTAGTCTTTAAGAAGCATAATGGAAGGAAAAGGTTGGGAGAGAAGGTTTTCAAGGAAGTTAAGATGGTGCATAAGCTGGGAGAGTTTGGAAAGACAGATTACATTAATTGTAGTGTTGTAAACGTTTAAAGGAAGCCAAAGAGATTTAAATTCCGGAAGTAGACCAGAAGAGAAAACATCCTCTGGCTATTTAACCACTTTTTTGCTTGGGTGTGAGGCTGCTTCATTTTGTGTCTTTTTCCATGAAAAGACTCTGAAAAGGATTGATTTTGCTACTGTTCTCACATAGCTGCCGATGACTGAGAAACAAGGTAGCTTCTCTTTCTGACCTAGTTATATCTTTTCTCAATATATGAACACTTTGAAAAAATCGTGTAGGCTTTAGAAATCTGAAGTTGTGTTGTAGACCTGATAAAACCAAAATCGAAAATGCTGGGTTTCTGACTTGGAACAACTTCAAGCTTTTAAATAATGCAGTATACGAACTTCTACATTTCTGTTAATAAGATGCTTTCTTATTACAGGCAGATTTTCTAACTGTGGGCTTAAAGACAACTTGCCCTTTTAATATTATGTAAATTTGTCCATACTTGGAAAAAATTCTTCATCAGAATTACTTTCATGTGTTGCAAGCTGGTATCTTTGAAGCTATTGAGAAGCCTGAACCCTTTCTGAGTACTAAACCCACTACCTTGTTGTCAATTCCTGCTCTGTAGGCTTTCCAAGGTTTCCAGAAGCAAACTTCCCCATCTCTCTGTTGCAGAGTGGCTAAGTGTGAACTGTTGTCTATTAGGTTGGCAGCTGAGCCCTTAACCACAGTGCTGCTCTTTCTTGTACTAAAGCAAGGCTAAATAAGAATTGGAAGTGTCCTAAACTTACCATTCAGCTTACACATTTTGAAGCTGATCTCATTTGAGACTGGGATCTGCCTTTAGCAAATAATGAGAAGTGTGACAACATTTTGCATTGCAGTTGGCAATTTTAATTTGAACAAGTTTGAACCCTCTATTTCCTTGGCCATCATAACATATTTCAGCTACAACATTAGATTCTGATTCTGGGACCTCATTGGGGCAAGTTGAGGGAAACTTGAGCATACTTTTGGAGGTGTCTTTCCCCCTCCTACAAAGTTACTCATGGAAATATTTTTGACATATATTACCCTAGTGTCTTACCCTTAGCTTTATGAGGGCAGGGACTCTTGTTTTTTGAGGTATTCCTCCATCCAGCACATTGCCTGAAAGGGTTGGCTCTGAGAAAATCTGTGAATGAGAGAGTATTATGATTTCTAACTTACTTGACAGAAGTGTTTTGTACTGTGGCCTGCTGTCTTGTCAGCTGGAAATGTTTTTTTTTTTTTAAATTGGATTAAGAATGCCAGTCTTTAATGGGACTCCACTAGATTTAATAATCACCATGTCTGTCTACTACAAAAGACCTTGTTTATAGTAGGAAAAGGCTGCAGACATTTCATGGAGAATTGGAATTCAAAGATAATGGAATTTTCCAACATCCTTCCTGAAGCCCCCTTGTACACATGAGAGCAAAAGTTAATTTGGACTTTGAAGACTTAGAAATGCTTATTCTCTCAGTCTCAAGTTTTTATAGGTTTTTCTTAGAGCTCAATCTTGTCAACATTTTTCTTCTTCATTCCACATTTCTTGATTCCATAGTTTTTTTCATTCCAAATGAACTTTTGGTTGTTTAGCCAGGAACTGCCGCTGTCCAGCTTAATTTTTCTAAGGCTATATAAATTATGCTCTGGAATTTGGAGCATATTCTCATTGAGAATTCTTGTGAAATAGTCATAAAAGAACTCCTCTATGGGATAAAGACTGAAATCTGTCATTATTAAAGTGAATCAACTACCACTTACTTTCGGTAAATTGAAACTGGACCAACATTGCTGAGTGAAATATAGACGGGTGCGCACCCTCCTGTGGACGTGTGTGTGTGTGTGTGTGTGTGTGTGTGTGTGTTCGTTTGCATGCGCACTCCTGTGGACAAGAGTGTAGTTGTTGAATTCCTTCACCTCTTAGCCATCTTTTTCCTCCCTTCAATGACTGGTCTTCAGACTTTCCCTGACTCCTTTTAAATGAGCATTAAGTTCCTAGGAATATTCATATGCCCTTGAAACTGACTATACTCCCAGATACCTGTCATGGTCACTGAGATCAGCTTATTATCTGTCCTAGACAAAATAAGTCATCTTGTAAAGTGCAGGAACATACTGAGTGTTAAGAATGTTGGTAGAAATGTTGAACTTGTTTAAACTCCAGTTCCTAGAGAGAGATGTGGTATTTGTGGGTTTGAAGGTCAAGAAGAAAGGAGAAGATAATAGAGTTGATTCTAGTAGAAAATAATGAATCAGGAATTACTGAAAAACATTTTTGGGCTGAGCCCCGATGGTGTAAGTGACTGAGTGCGGGACTGCGGCCCGCGGGCTTGGCGGTTCAAATCCAGGGGTGGCTCTCAGGAGCAGCACTGAGTAGCGCCCATGACCACCAGAGGCAGTGATGCCCAAAAAAACAAAAATAAAAAACATTAAAAAAAATTAATTTATCACCTTGTGGGCTCTTCCAGGAGGTTCTCAGGTCCACTTTGCTAAAGAACCAGCAGATTTGAAAGTGAAAGTTGAGCAAGAGCTATCTTTTAACAACAATGTATTCTGAATGCTTTTGGGAGGGGGGGGGAAGCAGTGTTTTTGTTTTAATTATTTTATGGGGAGCTCTTAAGGATATTATATAACAGTCCATAATTCAATTAGATAAAGCATAATTGTACAATTGTGACCACCATAAAAACAGTTTCTTCTTGAACTCTCTGATAGCAGTTCTCCTTTATCCTCTTCCTACCCCACTCTTTCCTCCCAGGAACCCTTATATATTATTATTTACCATCCAGTGTATCTGTTCACCTACAATTTTGTTACTCATTCCCCTCAAGCGGGGTTATATAGTCATCATTACTGTCAGCTAACCTCCCCCCCTTCTTTCTGTACCCTCAGGAAATCATTACCCCCCTCACTGTTTATGAAGAGTTATTTCTCTTGGCTTTCATGCATCGAATGATAATTATACAAATGAACATATGCAGGTCTAACAATTAATGAGGTAAAGCAACAACAATAATAGGGGAGGAAATATTAAAAAACTACAAGAGACTTATGTGTGTTCCATCAGTGCTAACTTAACACCCTGGATATATCATCCCTTCCATGTGGCCCTTCTGTGAGAGACTGTTCAGTTGTCTTACAGGGGGATTTGGGGTCTCCATTTTGTCCACACTACTTCACGTCAATTTGATTGCTTGTTTTTGAGCTTCTGGTACTTATTCCCTTCGACAATTCATAATCACACAGGCTGGTGTACTTCTTCCATGTGTGGGCTTTGTTGCTTTCCCATAGATGTCCACTTGCTTAATTTCAATATTAAGACTCCCAGATACTAAATCTTTGTTTTTTTGTGTTTTTTTTTGTTTGTTTGTTTCTGGACATCACTGCTCTCTGGTGGTGGGAGTAGGAGGCCCAGCCCCACTCCTGGAATTGAACCTCCAACCCAGTGGGTCGCAGTCCCACGCACAACCACTACGCCACCGGGACTCAGCCCTAGGTACTATATCTTAAAAAAAAATTTTTTGTTTTTGTGGCATCACTGTCCTCTGGTGGTGGGAGTAGGAGGCTCAGCCTTGCTGCTGGATTTGAACCTCCAACCCAGTGGGCTGCAGTTCTGCGCACAACCACTACGCCACCGGGGCTCAGCCCCCCATTTTGTCTCAAATGATCTTATTGGGAGGATGAGTATCATACATTGCCACATTATTAGAAAAAAATGTTCTTGTGCTGAGACAAGACTTACGTAGAAGCCACAAATTCATCTGCTTCCTAGTTGTGTGTGTTTTTATGTATAACAAATATACCTAGCTTTATATATTTATGTATGAGGAGATACCCCCCCCCCCAAAAAAAAAAACCTAGAATTGTACAGGGCAGAGCTTTTGTGGTATGCAATTTTCCTGTTAGGCAAGTAGCAAGCAACTCATTCTTGAGTTAGTGCACCCAGTGACTTCACCTGGGAAGATTTCTCTGCTCACAATGAATTTTTTTCATAAAAGCAGTTTTGCTTGAACCTTGTTCTTTGTGAGGGTCTAGAACAGTATGAAGCTGTGAAATTTTGCTTCCTGTTCAGGAAAAATGCTGTCAAAACTGTTGTGATGTTGAACACAACTTACAAGGACAGCGCTCTGGGAAAAACTCAAGCGTAGGAGTGGTTTTCTCATTTCAAAAATAGGTGAAATGTCATTGATGACTAACCTTGTTCTGTACATTTCTCAACTTACTGAATTGCCGAAAATGTTAACTATTAACTAAGCTTTCTATTTAGAGCTCCTGAGGATTGTTGAATAGTAGTGTGTGACACAAAACACCTGATTTGTAGAAGACAGGACTGGCTCTGCCACCATAACCACACACCTGCTCATGCAGCCTTCAAAATGTGCCAGCTTTTGGCAAAAAAAACCAACATCCCCGGGCTGAGCCCCGGTGGCATAGTGGTTGTGCGCGGGACTGCGGCCCACTGGGATGGAGGTTCAATTCCAGCAGTGGCTCCATGGGAGCAAAGGCTGGGCTTCCTACTCCCGCCACCAGAGGGCAGTGACGCCCCCCCAAATAAAACAACCCCAAAACATAGCATTTCTCTCTCGCCCCATACACCTTACTTACCAGATCTTGCTTGATGCTACTTTTTATTTCCAAAAATGAAAAGGCATATGAAAAGACAGCAATTTGATGGTGATGGGGGCGGGGGGGCGTTGAAGGGAAGGTTCTGTTAACTATCCAAACAGATGAACTTGAAAATGTTTCTAATAATGGAATCACAAATTTGACAAATGTATTAGGTGTAGTAGAGATTACTTTGTAGGTGTTAGGGTTGTTTTGTAAAATAAAATTTAAATCCATAGCTTTGGAAAAAATCTTTTCTGGGGGGGTACCCCTTTCTTTATATGTACATATGCATACACATTTAAATTTCTTATTTTCACATTTTATTTCCCCCTGCCCCGCTATTATGTTTACCCATTGTTCACCTTTCAGTAACTCCTCTCTGATACATTTCAATTGATCAAACACAACCAGGAACACTACACACTCCTCACCGTCATTTTTAGAACCTTAACTATTCCCTTGTCCCTGTTGTTACTGGCTCGCCGCTCACCTCCTCCACTCCCATGGCACCCAGAACCGTAGGTCCTGTTGTGTCTCCTTGAGATGCTTAGAGGTGAAAGAAAAAAGACAACCATATGAGTAGTGTGAAGTCTGTTACCCTGACCCAGAGTAGGTAAGTATCTGTGTTAAATAGTGAGCAGGCTCTGTTTATAATCCATCAGTCTAATCCTCTTTTCTTCAGGGTTCTATGACCCAGGACCATTGACCTAACAGCATTTAATACTGTTTCGGTCCAATGTTTGTGACTGAGAGGCATGCCTTCTACAAGTTCCCATTGCTTTTTCTGCAGGCAGGGATATAGCGATCTAGTGCACCCCCACCCCCACACACTCTAGATTTTCAGTGACATCCCCTTGTGAGTAACACCTAACCAGTTCAGATGAGGGCCAAGCACTCTTCTCGAGTCGGAAGTCTACATTTGGGATTCCTTGGGTACTTTGTGGCTGTGCCCCCATTGCTGATCTGTTGCACTCCCCTCCATGTGGGTGGGCCAGACTGTCCACTTTCCGGAGCTGTGTGTGTCTCCAGTGCTGTTCTCTATACCGCTGTCATTTAGGGAGAGGATGTCATGTCCCTAGCTGAGGTCCTCTGAAAGAGCTGCTCTGAGCAGCAACATTGTCCTCAAGGATTGGTGCACCTGAGTAAGATCTACTCTCTTTTCCTGTGGAGACATTAACAATACCCTTCCTTTGGATGCGCTAGTATCCTGGTTCCCCATTGCCTGCCATCTTTTTTCTTCTCCCACCCTCTGGGGGCTGTGAAAGCATATGGGGTGGGGTGGGGGTGATGTCTTTCAGCAGAGGTACTCTCTCTAGATTTTTTTTTTTTTAATGATGTATACATCTTGGGTTTGGTCTGGCTCTTGCCAGAGTATCTGGTTCTCAGCCTGGGAATAGTGCTATATGTGCATATGTCTGTCTGCTCTGTTTGAATTTACCCAAGTGGACTGTTGTTCTTGTCCTTTTGTGCTGGGATAACTCACTCAGCATAATATCCTCCAACCCTCCAGGAGAGGGAGTGCTTTATCTTTTCATCACTTTGTAAGAATGTGTAGTACTCCATGTGTAAATACCAGAGTTTTTTAAATCCATTTGTCTGTTGATGGAAATTTAGAGTGTTTCTTTTTCTTTGTGGTTGTGAACGGCAACAGCGATTAACTTTGGAGTTCAGATGTCTGGTCGTAGTCTGTTTCTTATTTCTTCTGGGAATATGCCCAGTAATGGAAGTGCTGGGTCATAAGGCAACCCAATTTCAATCTGTTTTAGGTATTGCCAAATGGCTTTCCAAGGTGGTTGTAAGTCTCTAGAAGACCACCAGCAGTGAATTAGTGTTCCTATCTCACCACACCCCCTCTAACATGTGCTTTTTTCTGATTTTTTGAAATGGGCTGTCTTTGTGAGCGTTTGGTGGTATCTCATAGTTGTTTTAGTTTGCATTTCCTGGATGGTTAATGATCTGGAACATTTTAGCTCAGTTCTTCATCCCATCCACTCCACACTTGACTTTGTTGCCTGTCTTTAGAGAAGTCCATCATATTATCGAGCTAGTCATAGTCTCAAAACCCGTAATCCAAAATAAGAGTAAAGGAGCCTATATTAACAAAAGGATCTTTTTAATATTGTTTATAAGGAAGCAGGAGATTCTTTTCTTCCCTGATGTGATTAATTCAGTAGTTTAAAAGAACTGGCAAATATTGTGAAAGCTTGTAGTAGTTGTTAAAATTATTCAGTGTTCTATGTGGATCCTTAGCTTTTTCTCGCTTGAGAAAGTGTCAGTGTTGGTGCTTAGATCACAGTGCCACTGCTTTAGAAACCTGGAGTGGAATAAGATTAGCAACACTGGGACACTATTAGACACCTAGTAACTGCTACCCAACTAATGCAAATGTGTTTCTGTAGGGGGTTGTTGGTTGTAGTCAGTACGTGCTGTGACAGAAGCAAAAGAACCTACAGGAAGAAGTGTTAGAGCAGGCTGAATTTTTCTTTCTAAATGTGTTTTCCTTTCCTAGAAAGTACAGGAATGAAATCAGATGTATAAGGAAAGAAGACAAGATTAAATTTGATGATAGCTTTGTATCCATGTTAGGCTTGCTAGGCTAGGTCTATTGGGGCTAGTTGTTGCCTCAAATTCATAAACAAGCCTAAATCCTAAATTGTATGAAATGATTGCTTTAAATAATGGCTGTGTGTCATTGATAACTGTCAACAAGTCTTAATTTCTTAGAGATGAGGGAATAATTTTCATACGATCACACACAGAGCATTTAGTTGTCTTTTGAGATAAAAATCTTTAAGGTTAAATTTTATGAATCCTAGTTCAGAAATTCACCAAGGCCACTGGTTATCTCTACCATAGAAGGAAATGAATGGGGACTTGAAACTTTTAACCACTGACTCCCTTAAAGACTTTTACCCAAGGTATCTTCGTGACAGGGTAATGATTTGAATCAGATCTTTATCACTCTGTTCAACTAGTCTTCTTTGTCCAGCTTCCTTCAGAGTTCCTTCGCAGTCACCAGTGTTTGGCTAGGATGTTTTGTGCTTCATCTCATTCTTGAACATGTTTAACGAAAGGTTTTATGGACTTGGCTGCCTTTTTCACACAGTAAGTATAGGTGTCTGGGTTCCCTGTGGAGTGTGAGTGCTTAGTTTTTGCCTGGCTTGACCCAGATTTGTCCATTTGGGGGTTGACTGCATGTTGTTTCCAAATCTGTAGCTTCTTTGTCATCCTGGGAATAGGCTAGCTTTCAGAGACTTGATAACAGTTGGATCAAGTTTTGCCTAATTTATTTAAGACTAGAACTTAATCTTAAGTGTTCTGTTTCCTTTCTGTCTAAGCAGCGGATTGGGCCTCTAGAGCTAGAAATATGAGTGTATCTAACTTTTTTTGCTTTGGGGACATAATTGCCTCAAACACAAAAAAATAAGAACCACTGCCATCAAGTCAATTCCAATGCATAGCAAGCCAATGTGACTTTAAAAAAACAAACAAACTGGCACATCTTTGTCCCAAGGAGCACTCGCAACTGTGTTCCTATTGTGCCACCAGGGTTCCTCAAATAACTTTGAGATTTTATATCGAGTTGACTTTGTTGCCCACAAACAGGAAGTAGAAGTGTAGCTCATTCAATTTTGCTCAATCATGAGGAATACAATTTTTGGCAATAATAATATAGTGAATTTTGTGGCCCATTTCTTAGTGTTATTTGGCTGGCCCATCTGCCAAGAATGCCTTCCTGCTTTGCTGACTCCTTCTAAGCCTTTCTAGTCAAACACTGTCTCCTCTTGGGAGTCTGTGCCTCATTTCCCACTGCCCCTTATAGATCTAGGCTCTTTATTTCTGCTTCTTTTCTGATGCAACCAGGCTGTTCCCCTTCATTATCTTGTTACTTGTCCATAAGTTAAGAAATCTTGTGCCTAAAAAATAGCTGCAGGACAAACTAGTAGAAAAAGATGACACCTTTTTTTTGACAGACTTTTAGGTAAGTATTTGTTTACTTGACTGTTTTCTAAATACAGGCAAGTTATAATGTAACAAAAGCACCTTTCCTTGAAATATTTGACATTTTAGGTGTAGGAAATAAGATTAATCCTATTGTAGCATGTTCCAATTTAAAAAGGTTTCTTCTATGCAAACTTACATAAATTTGCTTTTTAAAAAAATCATTTGCTGAGCCCCGGTGGCATAGTGGTTGTGTACAAGACTGCGGCCCACTGGGGTAGAGGTTCAGTTCCAGCAGCAGTTCCACAGGAGCAAAGGCTGGGCCTCCTACTCCTACCTCCAGAGGGCAGTGATGCCCCCCCCCCCCAAAAAAAAAAAACAACAAAACAAAAATCATTTTACTAGAAGCTTGTGCAACTCTTAGCAAAATCCATCCATCCATCCACGTGTCAAGGACATTTCTACTTTTGTTGCCATCATTCTCAAAACATTTTCTTTTTACTTGAGCCCTTGGTATCAGCTCATTTTTCCCCTCCCTCATGAATGCTTGATAATTTATAAATTATTATTATTTTTTCATGTCTTATACTCACTTATGGTTCTCTTCACCTACTTTTCTGTTGTCTGTCCCTCTGGAAGGGGGTTTTATGTAGATCATTGTGATTGGTTCTCCCTTTCTCCCCATCCTTTCCTTTTCCCACCTCTTATTGCTACTCTCATTAATTCTCCTGAGGGGGTTATCTGTCCTAGATTCCCTGTTTTTTCAGCTCTTATCTGTACCAGTTTACATCCTCTGATCCAGCCAGATTTGGAAGATAGAATTGGGATCATGATAGTGGGGGTGGGGCAAGAAACATTAAAGAACTAGAGGAAAGTTGTATGTTTCATCATTGCTATACTGCACCCTGACTGGCCTGTGTCCTCCCCACAACCCTTGTAAGGGTCCAGTTGTCTATAGATGGGGCATTGGGTGTCCACTCCGTACTCCCCCTTATTCACCATGATATGATTTTTTTTTTTTTTTTTTTTTTTTAGGGCATCACTGCCCGGGTGGTGGGAGTAAGAGGCCCAGCCTTTGATGATATGATTTCTTGTTCTTTGATGCCTGATAACCTGATCCTATAGGCACCTTGTGATCGCACAGGCTAGTGTGCTTTCATGTGGGTTTGGTTGCTTCTTAGCTAAATGGCTGCTTGTTTATCTTCAAGCCTTTAAGACCCTAAACCAGGGGTCCTCAAACTATGGCCAGCTTGCGAAGGACATTTATCCTGCCTCTCCCCCCCCCCCCCCCCGGGTGTTTTTGCCGCAGCTGCTGTCCTGCTTAGCAACCGACTCTTCCCTGGTCCCAGTCCCCCATTCCCACCCCCACCCCCCACAGTGAATTTGTTCATAGTTTTTTGTTGTTCTTTTTAACCTCCAGTGGTCTGAGGGACAGTGAACTGGCCCTCTGTTTTAAAAGTTTAAGGACCCCTTCCTCCAGACACTATATCTTTTGATAGCCAGGCACCATCAGCTTTCTTCACCACATTTGCTTATGCACCCACGTTGTCTTCAGCGATCAAGTTGGAAAGGTGAGTATCATGGAGTGCTATTTTAATAGAACAAAGTAAGGGAGTACTTGAGTAGAGGCCCAATGTCTGTCTGCTACCTTAATACTAAACCTATAAATATATGCACATAGCTCTATTTCCCTATCATCATATATTAGTATATTTCCATATATACATGCCTATATTTGGACCTCTATAAATGCCCTTTGCCTTATAGTTCTTTCCTCACTTTCCTTTTACCTTCCTCTTGTCCCACTGTCATGTTTAGCCTTCATTTGGCTAACTTTATGTTAGTCTTCAGTAATTACTCTTGGTTATATTGCTTTTGATCAATCCCTACCAGGCATCCTATACCATCATCAGCGATTTTGGATTGCTTCTTGTTCCCTTGTCCCTGAGTTTGTTGACATCCACTTCTTTAGCCCTGCCCCCCCTACCCCACTTCCATGCTACCCCCGCAACCGTCAGTCCCAGTTGTTTTCTCATTCAGATTATTTATCCAGCCTATCTTATCTAGATAGACCTGCAAAGATAATAATATGCACAAAAAACAAGACAGCAAAACAAAACATTAAAAGAAACAACAACAAAACAAAAAGAGGAGCCTATAAATAGTTCAAGGTCCATTTGTTGACCTTTAGGAGTGTTTTCCAGTTGAATCTGATGAGGTGCCATCCCCGGGTCCCAAAGTCTCATTTTTGGTATTCTTGGGATTTCATTGCCTTTGTGTGGTGGGGTCAGATCGGGTGCAATTCCAGCACTGTGTCTCGAGAGTTGTCTCTTGTAGGGATATGGGTCCAAGAGAGATGTGTCTTGAAGTGGGGCCAGCCCTACAGTCTTCTCTGTGCATTGGCTGTTCTGAGCAGGGATATTGTCTTCAAGGTTTGCTGGGCCAGGATGTGTTCCACTCTCTTTCTCTCCCTTTATTTGCTCCTGTGTGCTCTGATCAGACATGCCCCTCTCCACGAGCTGTAGCTTCAGTGCTATCCTCTGAAGTGAATTCTTCTGCAGGGAGAGGGGGCTGCCCATGTAGTTGGGATTGGGCTGGCCCCTCAGACCTCTTTATTGGTTCCCTGCTTCATGCCTGTATGCCTAGCATACATTTTCTGCCTTTTATTATTAAATACCGTATATACTTGAGTATAAGCCAAATTTTCTAACACTTTTTTTTTTTTTTTTTTTTTAGGGCATCACTGCCCTGGTGGGAGTAGGAGGCCCAGCCTTTGCTCCATGGAGCTGGAATTGAACCTCCATCCCAGTGGGCTGCAGTCCCGCGCACAACCACTATGCCACCGGGGCTCAGTCTCCAACACATTTTTAATGCAGTTTTTGTGGTAAAATTAGTTGCCTTGTCCCACGACCACCAGAGGGCAGTGATGCCCCCCCCCCCCAAAAAAAAATATGTACCTTGGTGGATATTGTGATCCGCTTATACTTGAATATGCTGGTAGTACTTTTAATAACATTTAAGCAGCACATTTACAGATATAGCTCTGAAAGTTGAAAATAGAAAAATTCTAATAGAATTCTCCAGATGTTCTTACTTTAAAATTTTTTCCTTATGTTCTTTTTAAAGTCTGCTTTTTGAGTCTTCTTTCCCTGTTACTTGTCTTTAAAAGTACTGCTTCTTATCTTTGTCACTATCCACTCTTTCCTGAGGGCACACCTTGAAGGTATATCTTCATGGGATTGTTGAAGGAGGAGGTTTTGTGAAGAGACCTTTCAATATTGGACCAAATTTTGCTGGACTCAGTTACTACCAGATTTACCCAATTGCCCCCATTCATAGACATTACAACAATGAGATTCAACTTACTTCTTTTATGATGACCCATGAGTTCTAACTAGTGTTAATTCTCCAACATCACTTCATGTCACTCTCATTTTTTTCTTTCTAGAACTTTACTGTGAATTGGACAAAGGGTTAGAGAGCAGACCAGTTTTCCATTCAGTAGTTTATGCGCATTGTTTTTCCTCGATTGCAATTCCACAATGAAATGTCTTCCATCATTACTCATTTTCATTTCTTCTTTCTTACCCTCTCTGAACTTGTCCTTTTGATCTCAAATAGTTGATTATTCTAAGGTGTATGTACTTCCTTAATGTTATTGTTCCCCTTCTAGATCTGTTATTTACCAGTGGATGGAAATTTGACACAAAGGTGAATTCAGTTTCATACCTGAAGAGTGGTGACTAAGAGCCATGATCTGGGATTTCATTAGTTTCTGCCTGATAACCAAGCCTGGCTTTTATTTTTTTTTTGGCATCACTGCCCACTGGTGGTGGCAGTAGGAGACCCAGCCTTTGCTCCTGTGGAGCTGGAATTGACCCTCCATCCCAGTGGGCCACAGTCGTGCGCACAACCACTATGCCACCGGGGCTCAGCCAAGCCTGGCCTTTTTTGTGATTTTGAGTTTGCTTCCACCTTTTTCTCCCATTCTGCCCAGGACTTCCTAACATGACCCCTTTCAGAGCAGTTGGTGAGCACCAGCTGTTTTTCTGGTCTCAGGGTTGTGGAGCCTGCTATTCACATGGTTCATGAGTTTATTGGACTCTAATTATTTTTATGGCTATTCCATTTTCTTCACTCTCTTGTCTTCCAGTAGTTACACCTGTTCACTTATTTTGCCTGTGATCGCTCCACCATGTTCATGAATATATTTACATCAGAGGTAGATAGTCATATACAAACATCTTCTGTCAAATCTATAAATTTGTGGGTCAAGTACAACTTAAATTCTGGCATAGTAAATGAAGTAAAAATTAAGCCTTATGTGTGATAAATTGCCATAATTTTACATAAATGTGTGCTTTTATGTGGGTTTCACAAATGTAGTACTCTTTCATGTTAGTTTCCTATACATGATAGTGTGTTGTGTGTATGTATTATTCATTTTTTTGTGAAAAATACGGCACATGACATGCCCTCTATGCATCTAATTTTATAAAAATTAGAGGTGATAAATATAAAATGTAGTGGTGGTTGTTGATGGAATTAACCTTCATTATAATTCTGAATCCAGTAATAAAACAGATGTGTTCCATCAATATTTGTTATGGAACTGGAGTTCGTATGATTTATTGACTTGAACCGTTCATTATTAATCTGTCCGTCAGATTCTACTTAGTTATATTTGCATCGATCAAATCTTTTTTTTTTAGATCAAATCTTTTAAGTAGCAAGATCCCTTTTCCCATCTGTCTGTCAGGCTCTACTTAGTTAAATTTGCATTGATTGAATCTTTTAAGTGCAAGATCCCTTCTCCAAATCATTTTAACCATATTTGTTCTTAGGTCCAACTAAAGGTAAACCTGCCAAGGCCATTGGTATTTTGTCTAAAACAAATGGCTTTGCTATTAGGAATATTTTTGGCATGTTCTTATCCAGTTCTCATCCAAGTAGTCGGATGCTCTACTTTTTAACCTTAAATCCAATAGGCCTTCACTAGGGTTACCGTGCTCCCAGGGTTTTTTTCTCACCATTTTTGTCATACACAGCTTTACTATTTCTGCAGAGTCCCTTCATTTTCCTAATCACTGGACACAAAGCCAAAGTCCTCTGACCCCTCACTGCATTTTTCACATGTAGACTATGTGCTCTCCAAACAGGATCTACTTCCCCCCCACCCATCCTTAAAATTTTTTTCTTTCACAGTCCATTTGCTGCAAGAACCTTAGTTAGCGATTGTACTTCTGCTCTTCTACCCACACTTCCTTTCAGTGACTCTGCCTAAGCATGGCTTTTATTTTGCTCCTTTTCTGCTTGAAGTGGCTCTTTGTTATCCTTTAGAGTAGGACAGCCTGACTTTTGGGTTAATTTTATTGGTCAGACTTTTTCTTTAGCTGCGTAACACAAGTCCTTTTCTTAAAGCTAGGCTAGATTTTTCCCTGTGTCCCCAACAAACCTGAAGAAAGCTTAGAAAAGATGCTTAATGTTTATTACGAAACATTTGAAGCTGAAACATTTCTCCACAGCGATGTAGAAAGCATAGTGAACGCCCGTGGGTCCATCACCCAGCTTCAACAACTGTTAAGTGCCAATCTGCTACCAATCTCTGCCCCATGGTGGGTAATTTAAAGCTAATTTCCCAAGTCATTTACCCATTAATAGGTCAGTATGAATCTTGAAATATTTGATACCTAAGTTTACCTAGGGCAGGTCATTTATATAGTCTTCATATGAGCTCGTCATTTAATTTGTTTAAACCCTCCTGGTGTTCAGAAGGCACCCCATTTGACTTGTGGGCAACTCTGTGTGTACTGACTTGTATTTTCTTCTTTCTCGTTTTTCCCCAGGTCCCAGCCTGTCATGCGGAGCTATCCAGAGTAAGTTTATGTCTGTGCTATATATTATACTATAATCCACATAGTAGTCATGCAGGTACTTAAAATTATTGCCATAGATTATACTTTCTCTTAGCTTTACCAGGAGCCCTGGTGATATAATGAGTTCCGTGTTCTGCTGCTCTGAGGTCAGCAGTTCAAAACTATCAGTGGCTCTATAGAAGAATGGAGGAACTCTTATGTAAAGAGTTGTCTCTGAAGTCCACAGGGACATTTCTACCCTGTACTATATGGATCCTATGGGTTGAAATAGATTGGATGACAGTTTTTGAACTGTTTGCCAGTACATAATGCAATTTGAGCAAGCAGTAAAAATGCAATGACTACTTTTAAAATTAGAGACAGTCGCAGTACAGGTAACTCACTTAGGTCTTACTTGCACCAGTGAGACCTAGGTCAGACATACTTGTCCCCCAGGTCCCAAGTTTCTCATCAGGCGTTTGGATTCTACAGTTTAGAATAGCAATTGCTTTTAAAAAGGCTTGGAGACCTGACAAAGTCATTTTTGAAAATATAAGCCTTAAGAAATGAGTAGCCGTATTTTTACCATACTGGTTACCAGAGTTTTAGCTGGAAATACTCTAGTTTGCCATTTACTTACTTACTTTTAAACTTTGTACATTTTAGTGACTTTTAAGTACTCTTATCTTGTGCTTAATATTAGTGCTTGTTAAAATTTTAAGCTTGGTAACTTGAAAATAAGCTTTGTTTTTATTAGAGTGATTTGTCATTTAAAAATTTGATGAGGCAAAATGTACAAGTTGCTTAGAAAGTAATGCCACAAAAATAATTGACACCTTTATTAAGTAAAAGAATCAAAATGTAGAGCTTTTGTTTTTCATACCCTCCATTAAGGCCCATACACTTCTGGAAGCAATGTTATCTCTAACCCTTTCTCAAAGAATTCTATGCTCTTTTATTTATACCTTATTAAAATGGCACATCCTTGAGGGACATGTTCCTTTTCAATGTTCTTTGAGATTGGGGATCAAAAGCAAGTCTGGAGACTAGATCCCTGCTGTAGGATGTTGGGGTAAGGTAACAGTAGAACTGCCCCCTGGGGGGTTGTAGACTGTAGTTTTAAGAGAACAGATCACCTTTCTCCCAAGATGGCCCTGTGTTAGGCCATTAACCTTTCACCTAAGCAGTGAAAGACTACTTAATTGTTGCACCAGCACACCATGAATGCTTGTGAAAGGTGCTTATCATTAAATACTGTTTAAAGACTGATAATACCAGGTATTGATGAAAATTTGAAGTACTTAGAACTCTTATTAATGTATTGCTGCTGGAAAGGCGTAATGGTACAGCCACTTTGTAAATGTGTTTTGTATAATGTGACTTGTGTGTTGCTGCAATGTTAGAAGGTTACCACCTGTACTTTAGATAGCAGAAGGACCAACTAAGAATGATGGTCAGTTTCAGTTTGGTGCATAGTCTAGAATGGCTTGGAGACCTGAATGTGAGGATCCTATGGATTAGAAGAATGTTTTTCCATTGATTGAACTTAACATGCCAATTACCATGAATAAGGTGCAGAATCAGGCAACATCTCGTTAACTATTAAGGGTTGGCTCAGTGACAACATTTCACTCTTGTCTTTTTTGCCCCAAAGAAATGACAGTTTTGTTAATCCTTAACAGCAAAGTATTTGTAATATATTTGTAAGACTTGGAACCCTCAACAGGTGAATAGATAAAAATAGTATGTTGTGTGCCATCAAGTTGTTTTCCATTCATAGGGGCTCCATGTAGAACTGCTTCCTCATTTGGTGTTGTAGGCAATGATTATTAATGATTATTACAGGATCAGATCAAGTGGTCTTTGCTCCTGCAAAGTCACTTGAGGGGATTGAATCTCCAGCTTTTGTCTACACAATTCTTAATCATTTTACCACCAGGCTATAGAATGAAATGAACCTCTAATAAATTCAACAACATGGATGAAAGAAACCAGACATAAAAGAGTAAAAATCCTTTTTGATCCCATTTCTGTGAAACTGTGAAGAAATCTAGACAAATCTATTCAGTAGTGCTAATAGTTTTGTGATTTCCTTGGGTTTGGGGTCAGAAGGTAGGGATCGGCTGGGAAGGGGCACAAGAGAAAACCTTTTGAGGTAATGAATATGTTCTGAATCTTCATAGTCTGTTTTGAGGACTTATTGCTTCATGTAGTATTGTTCAATGTTTGTATCACATTTTTTAATTAAGTCATCTAATAGATATACACTTGTATGTTTGAAATATGACTTTTTTTTTGGCATCACTGCTCTCCGGTGGTGGGAGTAGGAATTGAACCTCTGTCTCATTGGGCCGCAGTCCCGCGCACAACCACTACGCCACCGGGGCTCAGCCCGAAATACGACTATTTTTCATTGTCTAAAAATTATATTTCGGCTGAGCCCCAGTGGTGTAAGTGGTTGAGTACGGGACTGTGGCCCACGGCTTGGCGGTTCAAACCCAGCGGCGGCTCTCAGGAGAAGGACTGGGTAGCGCCCACGACCACCAGAGGGCGGTGGTGCCAAAAAAATTATATTTCATCAAAATTGATTTAAAAAAACTACTTGATATTTGGATTTCCCAGGAGTTTTACAGAAACACACCTGAACATGAAAAACTATGCCAAAGATTTCTTTGTAATATTATGGCTTAGAAAGATGTCAAACTTTGGGGTCCCTTTCATAGTAGAATTGGCTTTCTTCCTCTCAAGCTTATATGTGACACATGTCCAAGTTAATGGGGATGCCTGATTTGGAACTTCATAGTGAGATCTTTCCTTCTCAGAGGAATGTGGTGTTAAGGCTACTATGCCTTTTACATATAGTCATAGTTCATTGAGACCTGCTTGTCCAGGTAGGTGAGCTCCTTTTAATTGACTCCTTGTTTGTGGTTGCAGATTCTCACAAACACAAAGATAAACACAAAGACCGAGAGCATCGCCATAAAGAGCACAAGAAGGACAAGGAAAAGGACCGAGAAAAGTCCAAGCATAGCAACAGGTAAGGGTTGCCTTAGAAGTGGATTGTCTGACTTATAGTAGGCCTTCACTTGGATAAACATCAACGCAAGCAGGCACTATTTATTTGCCCCTGCGGTTGCTAATAGGATAGCCATGGTTAATTGAGGCATTGCATGGATTGCCATTGTTCAGTTCAAGAATGTACAAAACAAAGATAGTGAACTTTATTTTTAATTTATAAACATTGTTTTAAAACCAAGTCTACCATGAATTTAAGTGTTCAAAGTATTCATTTGATAGTGTTTGCTTGGTAAAAGTAACCTGAATTTTTTTATTGTTATTTCTAATGTGAGCTGTACTTTAAAGGTAAAGATTCTAAATTTGGATCTTGGTGGAATGTGAGCCCCTGAAATTAAGCACCATTAGTTGGGCTCGGTCAGATTTTCCTAAAAAGGGTTCCTAAATTTGATCAGATTAGAAGTTGTATTAACATTCAACTAAATAGGTTTTAGGACAAAGAAAAATTACTAGGTAGGCATAAACATTTATTTCATAATAATAAGCATCAAATAATCACAAGGAATAACAAGTATTTATAACTAATATCGATTTTGGCATAAAGCAGAAACAAAAGCATAAGAATAAACAAATCTGCAGTTACAGATAGGAATTTTGTTTACTCCCTTCTCAATAATTGGTAGTGCAAGTAGAATATCCATAAGCATATACACAAGATATCTGAGTATCATCAACCAGCTTGGTCCTGCTGATATTAATACAGAATAGCCTATCTAACAACAAAGGAACCCTGTTGAACAGTGGATTAACCAAAAGATCAGCAGTTCACACTCACCAGGTTCTCCATACCTGGGGGAAAGATGAAGTCTGTTTTTGTAAAGGTTTTCTATGTTTGGAAACCTTGTAGAGCAATTCTACTTGGCCTTAGTAAAAAGCAGACTATACAGACAGTCTTTCTTTCCAACTGCACAAACCTGGTCCCAGACCTTCAACTTCAGATCCTTTTTCCTCAGCTTTTGTGCTTCTCTGATTGCTTCTAATGCAGATGGTGGTTCATTAACACTCTGGTCTCTGCTTTAACTCTGCTACCTCTCGCCATTCACTCCTTCCTACACTCTCATATTCTGCAGCCAGTCACTCAACACAGCATGCTTTCTGACACCTACTGGCCTTCAAACATGATGTTGACAACTTGGAAACCTCATATTGTCCTTCTAATAACATTTTCCTAGT
>PVJH01033634.1:0-21398 GCA_004026705.1 Nesogale talazaci | reverse complement strand
AAGTAGAGTAAGAATGCTTGCTTTATAAAAGCTGAGAATTGCCTTAAATTTTCCACCATTCAATTTCTAACTGTTTGAAATTCTAGGTTCTTTGGTTCCATTCTAAATATAAAATGTACTTTTAACAAACATAGTGAGTGCTTTTGAATTCACATAGCTCATATAATTCTATTTTTTCCAACATTAGGGGCAAATCATTGATATGTTTCCTTTTTTAAAAAAATTTCCCAGTTGGATCATTTTATTTCCTCCGGCAGGACCGTGGATGAGCAAATCACTCCAAATTTAGCACAGTGGAAGCATCTCATGCTTAAATCATTGACTCTTAGTTTGTTTGTGCACTGTTTGCTAATCTTACTTTTCACATTTCTTCTGGTAACCTTCTGCGTCACCTCAGTGACTCATACCCAGACCAACGATGGTAATGTAGCTCTTACCCAGCCTGACCCATCAGGGATGTTGGACTAAACCAAAGCCAAAGTCACTGTTACCCAATTGAATTCCAGCGTATTCTTTGTTGTATTGCATATGCTAGCACTGCCCCAGTGAGTGTCTGAGACCGTAACTCTTGACAGGAGCAGAAAGCCCCTCTCTTTTCTGAGGAGCAGCTGGTGGTTTCCAACTGCTGACCTTGCAGATCTGAGCCCAACTGGACAATCAAAATCAAGATGACAGTAAGCGGATGTAGTTCCCTATTTTGTTCTTGTTGGGTGAGTCTCTTCTGACTCACAACAACCTATGTAGAAGAGAGTGCAGCTCCGCTTAGTCCTGTGCCGTCATCAGAATTGTCCTTCTGATGGATCCCATTGATACAGCCACTGTTTCCATCCATTTGTCAAACGTCTTCCCCTTTTGTTGCTTCCCCAATATTTTACCAAGCATGATACCTCTCTCCAGAGAGATGAGTGTCTCTTGACAATATGTCCAAAGTACTTGACATAAAATCTCATCATCCTTGACTGCAAGGAGCATCATGGCTGTACTTCTTTCAAGACAAATCTGGGTTTTTTGGGGGGGGGCTTGGGGGGCGCAAGTCCTTACTTTCAGTGTGCTTTTCCAGCATCACAATTCAAATGCATCAATTCTTCTTTATTCAATGTCCATCTTTCACATGCTTCTGAAGTGAATGAAAATATTCATGGAACTATCCTGGCTCGGTTCAGGCCTGTATCTTAGAAGCTACATTTTGGATCTTGATCAGAATACCTTCTAAATCTTGATTAAAGTCTCATAGTTTGGTGTCCTCTGATCCTCTAATATGGAAGCCCAAAGGGTGGTAATACAGCAAAAATGCTAGAACATCTAGAAGTGGAAGAAAAGTGACTGCTGTTGATTTGGTTCTAACCCACAGTGACGCTATACGCAATGGAATCAAACACTGCCCACTCTTGCACCATGTCTTTCAACAGTTTCTTGAACATGTTGTCCTGCTTCAGGAACTGGTTTCTCCTGACAACATTGCCCAAAGGATGTATGATGAAGTCTTACCACCCTAGCTTTTAAGGGGCACTCTGGCTGTCTTTCTTTTAAGACAGTTGAGTTTGTCCATTAGAAGGCAAGTATCCAATAATGGTGAAGAAGTGCAGATCTTCCAACTAATATCAGAGTCGGGGGTCTACTGGATGGTGGGAAGGAAAGATGAACTTAAAAAACTAAGGGTTGAGTAAGGTCAGGCGTGGATGGAAACGTGTAGACTGTAGCAGAAATGAAAGAAAAAGGTTTTCATATTTTTAAAGTAATCTAAGTGGAGATAACAGAGAATGTCCTATGATGTTAAAACTCTAGAGTTCAGCAAATAGATGCAATACTAAAATACTTTATATAATAAGATAATTTATTTTTTATGACTAAAGGGCATTATAGTACGCAGTGAGATTACAAATAGCAGTAGTGATTACTTTGTGATAACAGTAAAGTAATAACTCACATAGACACAGGCCTGACTTATTTGAGTCATTTCACAGTTTTTTTTCATGTGTCAAATCTACTTTTAACAACTTCACATGTATTATTTCCACATAATAATTATATAAATTATCACTATTATGATTTCTATTTCACACAGGATGAATTGAAAACACAAAAATTAAGGATTTTGTTCAAGGTCTCCGAGGGTAAATTGTGCAACCAGGTTTCAATGCCTAGCCAGTTTGATATCAGGATCTCCAAAACCTCCCTCAAACAAGCATTCTTTACTAGTTACTTCTTGAGTGAATAGAGTTTCCTATAATAGAGTAAGCTCCATATACACACAGAAAATTGAACGATGTATTGCATTGTACAAAATAACTGCACAAGATCTCTTTAATCTGTTGAAGAAGAATATCACCTTGAGGACTAAGGTGACTATGACTCAATCTGTCTCCTCACATGTATATAAAGATAGGACAATGAATAACCAAGACTGGAGAACTGATGGAATTGAATGAGGATATTGGGAAAAAGAAGGTCCTAGACAAGATGGATTGGCTCCATTACTGCAACAATGAGTTCAAACGTTACAGCAATGGATAGGATGGCACAGGATGGGGCAGTGTTTGTCCTATTGTACAAAGTGTCACCATGAATTGGAGCCACCTTGGTGGCATATATTAACTTTAAGGTCCCAGAAGTTAAAGAATACCAGTAGAAAGTTTCAAAAAAAAAAAAAAAACAAGGCAGCACTGAAAGTACTCACTTGTCTATGCCAAGAACATTGAAACTAGAAAGAGATCTATATTTGTCTTTGTGGTAGTTACATAATCAAGTGTCAATTTTGGACTGCAGAGGAAAGGGGTAGAGTACACCCTGTCATTCAGATCATAGCTTGATGACCTCATTTAGAGGTACTAAGGAGATAAATCGCTTGCTCGTTGGAGGCTGGATACTTTCTCTCTCCCTGAGAGACATTGCAGTTGACAAGACACATGGGGCTTCACTAGTGCCCTGAGCTGGAGGAGCAACATGGGGACCCCTGCCAGCACTGAGATGCTTACGCCGCCACTGGATCCACAATAATTCCCATCCACTGGTGTCAGACATCTGTGCAAATATCAGATTTATGGACTTGATCTGGACGGGGCTGGAATGTTTTCTTAATGTTCAATTGCTCTTGCATATAAAATTCTTTCTTATACACATTTGAATGTCTATGAATTTGTTTCTCTAGTCAAACCAGATTAACATAATATCCATTTCAAAAAGATCTGACACCACTGAATGGGGATATTATGGAACATTATCAAGACATGCAGTGCTGCTCAGGTACCCCCAACTCTGCAAGAAATTAATCTTCAAGGAAATTATCTGGTGTGCTTATTATGGCTAGAAAGTTGAGGATGCCCAAGAAGAACCTTGCTCCTTATTGTAAATGACACTACTAGAAAGAAGCAGCGGACATCGTTGTCTGGACAAGCAAACAAGGTGTTCTGTCAGCAATGTGAATGAAAGATACAGCCACATAGGTGTTCAAGTACATCTGAGGCCAACAGATACATTGAAAACACAGAAGGAACATGCCTGTTTATGCTTCAGTAATTAAAAGGGGTGACAATTTGCAAATAGATGTGCACTATACAGCTTCTATAACCACCACTGGTGTTGTCTGAAGTATGCAAAACCAGACATTATCTACCATTTTTAACTTTGGCATGAGCATCTACCATGTGTGCACGTCCTACCTCTGGAGATCAACATCACCTCTCCTGTTCCTTGTTTTTCTCTTTTTGCAGGAGTTTGTGATCCAGTGTGACTTTGCACATACTACTCACTAACAAACGACCAATCATGAGTGCCACTCAAGTTCTCCTGGGCCATTAACCTCTAATACATGATCATGCCAGTGTTTCCTGGGAAAAATGGGTTATTTTTCTGCTCTTTCAGTAAAACTCATGCAAGTGGTCTGTAGAACCCCTGCTATGCCTTCCAGGAAGATTTTACTTGGGATATACTGTGATTTAGCAATTGAAATCCCCAATTTTTGGGCAATTTTTCGAATACAAACCAATTGTTTCCAAACATCTTTAAAATATTGTTTAGAATTAAGGATGTATTTCACACAAGGGAGTATTATTATGGGCTATAGTTTTCTGGAGCAGTCCCCTTTTCTGGGCACTGGGCCCTCTGTTATTAAAATTTGAAAAGAGTTTGACATTTGTCTTTGGCAATTTCCCTCCAGCATCTGTAGACTTTGCTTCAGAACCCAGCACACTTACACATAAACAGGCACCAGAATCAGCTAGCGATGCTCATGGTTAAGGTAAAGAGCTATTGGGAAAGGATTTCAAGCACAGTAAAAAAAAAGGGTTATAATATTTTCTAAACTCAGTAGGTAGCTCCTGTTGAAGTCCTTCCACTAATGCCTAGGAGTGTTGATCTTTCTACATTCCATTTCATTTCACGTAATATTGTGAAGAATGGAATTTCCACAACACTTAATTGTGCTCACACAGAACCTAGACTTAAGGTTCAGGAGGCACTCATGCAAATAGAATGAGGGTGTACTGGTGTGATACAGCATCATGGAAGATGTGCATTGCAGTTGTATCTTTGTGCCCTACGTAGTCATTGTGTACGGTGAGCAAATAATCTGGGGTTCTGGACGGTATGAAGAAGAACATGACATCAGGTGCAGAGCAAGACTCATTAACAACCAGAATATAGAGTGAAGACAGCCATGCTGGACGGGAGGCTGGATGGAGGTTTAGAGTGTCTGAGGACTTAACTGGGGAAATTGGACTTGTTGACTCACAGAAGAGGAGATGAATGCCTCTGGGTTGAGGCTACTGAAATGTGGGGGTGTCTTTGGACACAATACAGGGAACTGGGCTTGCTGACCCACAGAAGAAGAGCTGAATGACTTTGGCTTGAGTCTTCTAGTGAAGCAGTGTGCCCTTTGAGCATTTATTAGCAGACTTGACAGTATTTTGTAACATGTCCTGATAAACGATTGAACCTTGAGAATTTCTCACTGACATTAAACCTATTCAACTTCTTCTTTAAAGCAAATCATTTTACTGGGGGCTCACACAATTCTTATCACAATTCATCCATCTATCCCTTGTGTCAAGTACATTTGTGCATTTTTTGCCATCACCGTTCTCAAGACATTTTCTTTTCTACTTGAGCTATTGGTATCAGCACATTTTTCCCTCCCTGCTCTCCCTCCCTTATGAGTCCTTGATAATTTATAGATTATTATTATTTTGCCATGTCTTACACTGTCCAACATGTCCCTTCACCCACTTTTATGTTGTTTGTGTCCCAGGGAGGAGTTTATATGTAGACCCTTATAATCAATTCTTTCTTTACGCCCCTCACCCTCTGTATCATCACTTTCATCACTGGTCCCAAGGGATTCATCTGTCTTGAGTTCCCTGTTTTTTCACTTCCTCTTTGTACCACTGCACATCCTCAGGTCTAGCTGGTTTTGTAAGGTAGAATTGTGATCATTATAGTAGGGGGAGGAAGCATTTAAAAGCTAAAGGAAAGTTGTATGTTTCATTGATTCTACACTGCATCCTGACTGATTTGTCTTCTCCCCATGATGCTTCTGTAAGGGAATGTCCAGTTGCCTACATATGGCCTTTAGGTCCTGTGATAGTCTGGGTAGACTAGAAAAACAGAATTTATAAAAATAAATATCTATATCTATATATATATGAGAGATTTATATACAAAAGCAATTGAACATTGGGATAAACATCCCAACTCAGTCTAGTCCAAGTTCATAAGTCTGATATTAGCCCACATATCTGAAACCATTCTATAAATCCCGGGAGGTGCAAAAAGCTTCTGAGTTTCTACTCTCTTCTGGATATAATTTTTTTGGTATAATGCCATAATTTTTTTCACAGTGTTTTTTCTTCACTCACCCACACTCTCCTAAGCCTCAGAACTGTTGTAAATGATGGTGTGTGGTTGGATGTGGGAAAGGCTGGACATAGCAGAATCTTGGACTAAGACCTCACGATAGGTTGGCACTCATAGCTTGCTATGCACTGCCTTCACCAGGCTACAGGCATTCTCTCAGAAAACACAGGAGTGCAGCATGGACTCTGAGAGAACGCTGAATGCCCAGGGCCCGTGCTGCCCGGCAAAGTGAATCAGGGAGCATGAGGTGAGGCCAGCTGCTGAGGTGAAAAGCAGAAGAGAGGATAAATTAGTCCAAGAAGCAGCAGGCTAAGATTTCAGAGCAGCCCATGATGCCACCACTGCCTACTATTTTGAAGTGCAAAAAAGAAAACTGACAAAAGTCAAATGGCTCAAAAAGAGCACTTGGGAAAAGTCACATTTCCAGGGCTCCAGCAGCACCAAAATAAACTCATTTTCAAGCTGACCTACACCTACACCTAGATTCTATAAGGTCAGCCACACACAGGTGTACCCCCCCCCCCACCACCTACATCCACTTACTTAACTTCCTCTCTATCTATGAAAATGGAAAGATTGTCTGCAAGGAGAAGAAAAAGTACAAACTGTGGCAACTCATCATTTGATCTCCCTGGTAACCCATTTCCAATTTGTTCCGGCTTTTTTTGTTTTCTGCTTTCTTTTCGACTGAGGCTTCCCCCCCACCCCAATTTTATTTCATTATTCTGGTTGGTTTTTTCCCTAATTTGGTTATGCGTGTTTTTCTGTCTATGAAATACAGGATAGGGAAATCTATAGAGATGATAGCAAGTTTACTAGTTATTAAGGGGCATGGCAAGACAGGGCGGTAAGAAACAGTGGCTAGTAATAGTAAGGAACAGAGCAAAACCCCAAGGGAGCACAACAAAGCAGCAAGGGGAGAAAACAATGAAGATCCCAAGGAATTTCCCCAATAGACTTCAGAACTGGTGGACAGGGCATGGCACATCAAGCCACATAGATTGAAAACATTCAGAAGGGTCAGCAAACAGACCTGGGGCTATCTATAGGCATTCTTTGTTTTTCCTTTTCTTTATCTCATGCTTACTATATACACCAGGCAGGAAAACCAATCCTGAGGAGAAAAATAACAGGACCAATGGCCTGGGGGTACACAAGAGAGGAGAAGGTTGGGGAAAGGGAGGGGGAACCAATAAGCCCAGGGACAAGGGAACAATGAGAGATCAGAAATTGGTGGTGACAAGGACCTAGAATGCCTGGTGAGATTTTAACAAATGCAATGTAGCTGAAAGAAAGCACTGAGAGTGGAATGAAGGTCGAATGTGACAGTGAGACAGGAGGAAACTAAAAGGAAATAGAGGAAAGAATTAGGAAGCTAAAAGATATCGATAGAGGTATACATATAGGCATTCACACATGTAACTGTATTAATGTATAACAGTAGGGATGTATGTATGTATGTATGTATATTAAGTAACAATGCAGGACACAGGCATTGGTTGCCCAAGTACTCCCTCAAAGCAAAAACTTTGTCCTAATAGTCTGGCATTCTGTGGTGCTCTTCTTCCTTACACAATCACTGAAGTCAAAATGTATGTACAAGCAAATATGTTGAAGAAAGCTGATGGTACTTGACAAGTAAAAGATATAGCATCTGGTGTCTTAAAGGCTTGAAATTAAACAAGCAGCCATTTAGCAGGAAAGCAGCAAAGCCCACAAGGATGGAGCAGACCAGCCTGTGTGAACATGAGATGTCAATGTTATCAGGTATCTGGTACTAGAAGACCCCAAACAAATAGATCGAGGCAAATGATGGGGGTTGAAGTGGAGACCCTAAGTCCACATGTAGACAATTGGGCATCCCCTCACAAAAGAAGGAGCGAGTCAGCCAGGGTGCAGAATAGCACCAACAGAACACACAACATTCCTTTAGTTCTTTAATGCTTCTCCCCCACCCCCACTATCACGACCCCACTATTATGACCTTACAAATCTGCTTAGACTAGAACATGCACACTGGTCAGATAAGAGCTCTTGACACTGTCATGGGAGTAGCAATACCATGAGGAGAGGAGAAAGGTGGGGGGAGAAGGGAGGGAAATGAGGAACTGACTATAATGACCAACCCATAACTCCCTCCTCCCCCACCACCAGAGGGGCTAACAACAGAAATATGGGTGAAGAGAGATGGCACATGGTGTAAGGTATGAAAATAATAATAATTTATAATTCATCAGGGGTCCACCAGCATGGCAGGATGTAAGAAGGAAAACAGAGGAGCCGATACCAAGAGCTCAAACAGAAAGAAATGTTTTGAAAATGATGACAACATATGTACAAATGTGTTTGATAAAAGTGGTGTATTGATTGTTGTAAGAGCTGTAAGAGCCCCCAATAAAATGATTTATTAATAAGGAAGAAGATGAAAAGGATATACAATCATTGTACCAAAAGGACCTAGTCCCCATCCCACCATTTCAGCAGGAAGCATATGAGTAAGAATGAATCTTGCTGAAAGATGTTCAAGCTGCACTGAAAGCATTAGCCAAAACCAAGTCTCTAGTAATTGATGTAGCACCAATTGAAATGTTTCAACAAACTCATGAAGGCCTGGGAAAACTCACTCATCTTTTTGCAAGACAGCTACTTGGTCAACCAAATAGGAGAGATCCATATTTGTACATACTCCAAAGAAAGGTGATCCAACAGAACACTAAAATTAAAGGACAATACCACTGATTTCACATGCAAGTAAAGTTTTATTGAAGATCATCAAACAATTGTTGAAGCAGTACCTTGACAGGAGCTGCCAGAGGTTCAGAAAGGATACAACAGAGGGTGTGGAGCAACACTATTGCTGATGTCAGAGGAACCTGGGTTGCAAGCAAAGAATACCAGAAAAATGTTTACTTGTACAATACATCATGTTTGTTTTGTATTGATTATGACAAGGATTCAACTGTGTGGATCATAAGGAACGGTGTTAACTTTGAGAAGCATGGGAATTTTAGAGCACTTCATTCTGCTCATGAGGAACTTGTACACAGATAAGGAGGCAATTGTGCTAACAGAAAAAGGCCATACTGCATGGTTTAAAGACAGAAAAGGTGTGTGTTAGACTTGTATTCTCTCACCATACTTATTGAATCTGCATGCTGAGCAAATAATCAGAGAAGATGACCTTTATGAAGAAGAGTGCAGCATCAGGATTAGAGGAAGAGATATGAAGAACCTGTGGTATGTAGATGAAACAACCTTTTTGCTGAAATTGAGGAGGAGTTGAAGCACTTGTTGATGAAGAACAAGGACTGCAGCCTTCAGTGTGGATTGAGACTCAGTGTCAAGAAGACCCAAATTCTGGCAATTGACTAAATAGGTAATATTTTGATAAGTGGAGAAAATTTTGTCAAGGGTATTATCTTGCTCGAATGCACAATCTGTGCTCGTGGAAGCAGTAGTCAAGTGATCAAAAGAGATGTTGCATTAGATAAATCTGTTGCACAAGGGCTCTCTAGAGTAACGGAAAGCAAGGATATGACTTTGAGGACTAAAGTGGGCCTGGCATAAGCCATGGTATTTTTCATCACTTCATATGCATGTGAAAGTTGAAAATTGAATAGGGAAGAGAGGAACAGAATTGATGTATTTGAAAAGTAGAGGACTGCTAAAAGGACAAACCAATCTGTCTTGGAAGATGTATGGTCAGAGTGCTCTTTGGAGACAAGGATGATGAGATTCAGTCTTACATATTATCAGGAGAGACCAGATCTTGGAGAAGGACATCATGTTTGTGAAAGTAGAAGGGCAATGAAAAAGAGGAAAGTCTTCGAAGAGATGGATTGGCTCTGTCGTGAGGATGGCTCAGGATCAAGCAGAGTTTTCCTTTGTCGCAATGGGTTCTCTAAGAGTGGGCATTGGCCAATGGCACCTACGAACAATAAAAACAGAATACTACCAAGGGCTCAAATAGAAAGTAAGCTTTTAGAAAATGATGCTGGTAATACATATACAAATATGCTTGATACAATTGGTGTATGGAATGTTACAAGAGCTGTAAGAACCCCTAATAAAATGATTCTGAAAGCTACCAACAAACAAAAAAATCAGAATTCCCCCCCCCCGCCTCCCCCCCAATTGAGTTCTCTAAAAGCCTCTCAGCATAATGTAAGACTGTGACATCAACAGGTCCCCTGGAGATTTCTGACAGTTAGACATCCCAGCAGCAGTATGATGTAGGACTCTGCTTTTCTACCTAATTGTTAATATGCCCTTTAGAAGTTACATGAAAAAGTGAGAGGTAAGAGGCAGAATAATTCTTAGTAACCAGTAAATCAAAGACACAACCTTTTAGGCAAACCTAATGTTAATAATTACCACCCATCTGTTGGTGACAGTTTGACAACCCTGGAAGACTGTAGAATTGATACACTTTAATTATGGTATTAGCAAGGCATATTGAATGCACTATGCACTGCCAAAAGAACCAATAAATTTGTCTTGGATTATGTACAGCCAGAATGCTTCTTAGATGGGAAGATTGTAATACATCGGTTCTTATAATTTGGACATGTTATCAAGAAGAACCAGTCCTTGGAGAAGGGTATCATGCTTGCTAAAGGTTATTGTAATTAGGAAGACCCTTAACCACATGAGATGACACAGTGATTGCAACAATAGACTTAAAACGATTGTGAGAGCAGTGCAGTCCCATACAGTGTTTTTCCCTGCTATACATAAGCTCTCTATCAGAAACAACTTGACAGCAACTAACTACAACATCTGTCAGTTTATCATATAATTGTGACTTGTATGTTGCTGGGATCTATGATACTGGTATTTCACACAGAGGGTCAACTAGACTGGGCAGGTTTCACTGGTAATTCCAGACTAAGGCAGACAGAAAGCTTTGATGATTTTAGAAATGAGGAAGTGATTCAACTTAGGTGACTGCTCACAGCTTTTTTAAGATCCTACAAAGTTGGATGCAGAACATTGTTTTGTAGGCTAGTCTATGACAATTGACCTGATTGGACCTGAATCATAGGAATGCTTCAAAATGGTTAGTTATGGCCAAGAAATTGAAATAAGGTTACCTCTGTATATGCCACTATGTTCATGGATATCTGCACACCACAAGTAAACATATTTGAAGAAATATATATTTGAGAGTATAGTCTCCTTCACCTTTGTAACCTTAGTTAGCTTGCATGTCCATGTATGCATCTGCTCATAGGTTGTTATTATTATTATTACTATTCTTGCAGGATTGAATAACTAATAGCATTTACTTTGCAAGAGACCTGGACTTTAAACACCCTTTAAGTCTGAGATCAAACTCACTTCTATGACTCAACTCTCAGCCAAATAGTAGACAACAACAGAGAGATAGGTGTTCCTTAAAAAACTCAATTCTAAGTGATTTTACAAGGATACCATTTTCCTTGTAATAAAGCTCAGAAGGCAGGAAAAAAGGGGGGGGGGAAACAGAAATAATGATCAGGGAGGAAGTGAGGAGAGGGCTGTTATATTGTGGAGATGTAATCATTGTATAAAATCTATGAATTCTTGAGTGGAAAACCAATTTACTCTGTAAACTTTCTCCACATCACATACAAATATGAAGGGGAGGGTATTGTTTATATCTCCACAAGGAAAGAGAGACCAGACTTCAACCAGTGTCTCTGGATGTGAATGCAACATACCAGCATGAAGAAGGGAACCAATAGGTCTGAAGGTCTGTCCCCAATCCCAATTATGAGAACAGAATGTACTTTAGAGGACAGCACTGAAACTGCAGCTCAGAGAGAGGGGTATGTCTGATCAGAGTACATGGAAACAAATGAAGGGGGAGGAAGAGCGAGTGGAACACATTCTGGCCCACCAAGCCTTGAGGACGATATCCCCACTCAGAACAGCCAATGAACAGAGAGGACCATGTGGCCCACCCCACTATGAGACAAGACATCACTTACTGACCTACAGTGAACAACACTGGAGACAGTCTGGGAATTGCACCCAGTCTGACCCCAACACACCAAGGCAAACCACTAAGGGAGTACAACAGAACAGCAAGGGGAGCAGAACAAGGAAATCCCGAGGGGATACCAAAAATAGACTTTAACATAAGCACATAACTGCCACAGGTCGGCTAGATAAGCAATCTGGAGGAGAAAACAATGGAACAGAAAGTTCTGAAGAGGACATGGGAGGGTGAGAAAGCAAGCCATGTTAACAAACCCAGGAACAAGAGAACAGCAAGTGATCCAAAATCGGTGGTGAGGAGGGTGTAGGGGGCCTGCTGGGCCTTGATTAAGGGCAGTATAACTGAAAGGAATGACTGAAATCCAAATGAAGGCTAAACATGAGAGTGGGACAAGAGGAAAGTAAAAGGAAATAGAGGAAAGAACTGGGAGACAAAGGGCATTTGTAGAAATCTAAATACAGGCATGAACTTAGGTGTGTTTCATTATTGCTATATTGCACCTGGGGGATGGAAAACTGAAAAGTGGGGGAAGGGAGATATTGGACAGTGTAATATATGACAAAATAATAATGTATGGGGTGTGGCACCCCATCAGACTCGACCAGAAACTACTCCTAAAGGTTGACAGAGACCTTGAACTATTTACGGGTCTTTCTTTCTTTCTTTCATCATTGGTTTTTTGTTGTTGAGTTCTTTTCTTTGTTGCTTTGTTTTGCACTATCTTGTTTTTGTGCATATTATCATCTCTGAAGGTCTATCTAGATATGGGAGTGTGTTAGTCCAGGTAAACTGGAGAAACATAATTCATAGAGATGTATAGAGATATAAGGGTAAGGTTTATAAAGAGGAATAGGACATTAAGAAAGCATCCCAACCCAGTCCAGTTCAAAGTCCTACGTCTAATATTATCCCATATGCCCGATACCAGTTTGTAATGTCTCCTTCTGACTCATGAAGTCACAGGCCAGTGGGTGCAGAATCCCGGTGCTGGCAGGGGACTCCCCATGGCTCCTCTATTCCAGGGCTCAGGGTCCATCAATAGCATCCATAGTGGTAGAGGTAACTCAGCACTGGCAGGGCTCAGGGTAAGGCCATGTGGCTTCTCCTCCGGCTCCTTCAGCTCCTGAGATGCTGCCATCTTGTCTTGTCTATAATTCATTGTCTCTGAGACTGATTCCCAACAACCGGGGAGATAGCTTCTCATCTCCATGAGGGAAATATTGAGAGATTTCCCAGAAGTCTCAGAAGAAAGCTATGCCCACACGGAGGCCTCATTGGCTATTCAATGGCTATCTCCAGATTAACAGGCTAGACTCCATCCCTTCATCTCAGTCATGAAATTAACATAAGCACATAACTGCCACAGGTCGGCTGGATAAACAATCTGGAGGAGAAAACAATGGAACAGAAAGTTCTGGAGAGGACATGGGAGGGTGAGAAAGCAAGTCATGTTAACAAACCCAGGGACAAGAGAACAGCAAGTGATCCAAAATCGGTGGTGAGGAGGGTGTAGGGGGCCTGCTGGGCCTTGATTAAGGGCAGTATAACTGAAAGGAATGACTGAAATCCAAATGAAGGCTAAACATGAGAGTGGGACAAGAGAAAAGTAAAAAGAAATAGAGGAAAGAACTGGGAGACAAAGGGCATTTGTAGAAATCTAAATACAGGCATGAACTTAGGTGTGTTTCATTATTGCTATATTGCACCTGGGGGATGGAAAACTGAAAGGTGGGTGAAGGGAGACATTGGACAGTGTAATATATGACAAAATAATAATGTATAAATTATCAATGGTTCATGAGAGAGGGGGTAAAATGAGGAGCTGATACCAAGGACTCAAACAGAAAGCAAATGTTTTTGAGAATGGAAACATGTAAAAATGTTCATGACCCAATGGATGGATGTATGGATTGTGATAAGGGCTGTCTGAGCCCCTAATAAAAAAAGGAAAAAAGGATGTAGATACTGACATAAGGTGTGTATGTATATCTTGTGATTAGAGCTTCATGAGTCCCCAATAAAATTATTTAATAAAAAATACAAAAGGAGGGCTAGCCCTGGTGGCATAAGTGGTTGAGTGGGGAACTGCAGCTCGCAGACTTGGCGGTTCAAATCCAGTGGTGGCTCACAGGAGTGGCACTGGTTAGCGCCCATGACCACCAGAGGCAGTGATACCCACAAAAAAATACAAAAGGAAAAATATCAATTAATGCCCCTTGGATCATAGCAAAATATTGTCTGATATGGAGTCAACATGATTAGTCTTTATGCGGAACTGATGGATATTTTATTCACATTTATAACTCCTACCAAATTGCAAACAGGGTTTTTAAAACACCAAGAGGGGAGATTGGCTAATCTTTTCATTGTCCTGACTTATAAGAGTGAGCCATCTCAGAGACAGGAGGAGAGAATACCTTCACCACTGAGAAAGAAGAGCCACTAAAGGAGGATATGTGAGATCTCTATCTGAAGTGGAGTAGACAACAGAAGCCCCAGAGACCTCAACAGCAGAATCGTGGGAAAGAGCAACAAAGATAATCTGAGACCACCAAGACCATTAAGCAGAGAATCTCTTGGAAGAATTACTTGCCAATCCATGGAACAAGACAGAAGCCAAGGGACTGCATGCCTGAGAGCCTCAGAACCAAAGAGATATCTGCCTCCCAGCAGGAATGAGAAGAGGTGCTAAATGACTACATGTTTAATACACTGTCACCTCTTCTTGTTAGTTTTTTGGAGTCATTGAAATAGCTTTGCCTGATAGCAACTACATGCACAACAGAATGGAACACTGGCCCTGAGCCACCTTCACATTGCTGTAAATGAGTGTGCCGTAAAAGAAGTGCCATCATCTTGCTCATTAGCAGAGAGGATCACGAGATTTTATTTCTGTTAGTTTGGAAATGTCTCAAGGATCATTTCCTTGTAGTGAGCATCATGCTTGGTGCCATGAAACGCCAGCCAAAAAAAAAAAAAAAAGATCCTTCATGTGTTGGATTGATTGACCCAGTAGTTCCATCAATGAACTCAAACCTAACAGTTGTGAGCATGGTGGAGAACAGGGCAGTGTTTCATTCTGACTCACACGGTCATTATTAGTTGGAACTGATATGATGCCATCTAACAGCAACATCGAATTATTATGGAAGTTAATGAACACATAGAGTTTAAAGCAATATGTATATGTCACAAAAATATTTACCAAAAAATATAAAAACAGTACTTTTTGTTATTACTATTGTTGTCAAGCAACCCAAATCATTAACCATTGAAATGATAACGACTCTTGAAGACCCCAATGTGTGTTAGAGTAGAACTGTGCTCCACAGGGTTTCATGTAAGCTCTTTGGTAGTAGACCACCACACCTTCTTTCCATCATGGCTTCAAACCACCAACCTTTACGTAAATAGCAAAGTTCTTAGTTGTTTGTGCCACCCAGGAATTGCTTCTGAGCAACAGGAAGCATAGATTCAAACATTACCTTTACTCAAGGTTCCAGTTGGAAACTACCATTTTTACCAGCCAATCTCTTCCTCAGAACACATATAGCTATATCTTGTCAATTAGCTGTTGGCAGGCTGAGAAAAAAGAAAAACTAGTAACATTTCATCTATTTTGATCAGAAAATGATTTCTCTCTGTGTTTTCTGGTAAACATTTTAGTGAGTGGAAGTGTTTTGGGGAAATCTCGGGCTCAGAAATGGTTGGGCAGGTGATTGCCTCCTTCATTAAAATTCCTTTCTGCATTAATAAAAAAGTGACTATGCTCTCCCCTACCCCCGGTATCATATCCCTTTTTATAGCTGCTGGATGAACCATCTGGGATATTGTGTTTTAAACATTTCATTTTCCTCTTAGAGTGAGATAAAGTGAGGCCACAACAACAGAAACAAGCGACACAGAGTAAACACTGTCCTGACCCTTGTAGAATGCATAACCTCTAGTGGTCAATTCACATGGACGGGTAGTGCATTTATAAATATCATGTTTTTCTCCTGAAGTATGACATTTAGATCCTCACAATATTTTAGTAGTTTTTTCAAGAGTATTCTGACCATATATAATTTTTATTGACCAATGATAGCTTCTAGATAAAATATTCTATCAATTTTAATTCCATTTATTAAAGAAATACGTACTGAAATCCTGGTAAGTTTCTAGGGACTAACTTAAGCCCTTTGGAGTCTCCAAAGACTTCAAACACATTGATTTAGTTCCTTCTCTCCATAAAATTCCATCGGATTCATATATCAATAGAGGTTTTGTGTTAGGTTGGGTTCTCTCAAGAAGCAAAACCAGTGACACTTGTATGTGTTTGTAAAGAGAAAGAGGTTTAGATCGAGGAAAAGCTTACACAGTTGTAGAATAGTCTAGTCCAGTTCAAGTCAGACTTCTTTTGATTTACAGAAGCTGATGAGCAGGAAGCAAGGTGACAAAGCGGATTCACAAGGGTCAGGGGCACTCGCAGGTGGATGCAGAGGTAGGTAAATCTGCAGTGGGCTGAATGAATCCACTGTTGGTAGAACACTGACATGCTTCTGGGATCGTCAGATGACAAACAAGAAACCAGGCACAAGACCCATTTTCTGAGTGCCAAAGAGGATTCTCCACTGTCCTGTTTCTTTTTGAAACTAGATCACATCCTCAAGGAGCTGCCACCAGGCTGGATTGACAGGTTGTGCTCCATCACTACCCTGACCTAGAAGTAGCTAGGTGGCACAATCTCTAACCATTGCAAGTTTTAAAAAAATGTGATGCATCAACCATAGCATATGAGATCATAACCAAAGGGTTTACCTATTGAGTGAATTCAAACATAACCTTCTTGGATAGAATAGAACTGACCCACAGGTTTCCTTAGGTTGTGATCTTTTATTTTAAAGAAATAGTTTTCCTGGCACATTATCTAAAAATCATAAAAGTCAATAGTCTGACCATATTCAGAAGAGTTGTACAATCTTTGCCATAAAACATTTTCTTTTCTCCCAACCCACTGTTATTTGTGCATTTTTGTCAATGTTGGCAAAAATTATACACAACAAAAATTCACCAGTTCAACAGTTTCTACATGTATGTGTAATTCAGTGTCATTGATGATATTCTTCACGTTGTACAGCCCTTGTTATCCCTCTCCAAATTGTTCCACCACTGTTCAAATGAACTCAATCCTCTCTAAGACAGTGCGTCTCAATCTGTGCGTTGTGATCCCTCTGGGGGTCAAGCTATCCTTTCACAGGGTGAACTGATTCAGAACAGTAGCAAATTTATAATTATAAAGTAGCAATGAAAATGATTTTAGTGTTGGAGGGTCACCACAACATAAGAAACTGTAGTGAAGGTTCACGGCAATAGGAAGGTTGAGAACCACTGCCCTAAGTAATCTTTGCAAAATCAGACTCTGGCATTTTTCTCTTGGAAAGCAGCCAGTGGACTTGAACCACCGACATGGTGGTCAGCTGCTGAGCTATTTAACAAGCTTGCCATCAGGGTTCCTAACTCACTATCGTGGCTCTCCTCATCTTGCCTGGCTTGCATTTTCTATTGACAATGAAGTATTTAATAAATCAAAGACATGCACTCACTCTTTTCCATGGAGTTGACTCTGCCACAAAGTGGCCCCATAGGCAGAGGAGACCTGCTTCTGTGAGTATCTGAGTCTAAAAATCTTTCCAGGACCAGAAAGTCTCTCTTTCACCTGAAAATGAAAGTGGAAGAACATATTAATTTAGGCAAAACTCCAGTTCTCTAAAACACCGGTAATTTGACTTGAATATTTTTACTTAAATCTGTGTGTGCATTTTCTACATTTATTTTTCGCACTTAATATGTGCTTTTTCAATTTCCTCATATGTATGTGACAGTTGGAAATTCAGTAAGGAAGCATCAATACATTGGAATTAGGATGCTGGCAAGGCCTCTTGAAAGTACTGCGGCCTGCCAGAGGATGAAACAACTTTGTCCTAGAAGATGTGCAACCAGAATATTCCTTGGACGTGAGGAGAGTGAGACTTCACTTTACTTATGTTGAGCATGTTATCAGGGGTCATAAGTCCCTGAGAGGGGGCATCATGCTGAGCGTGGTAGAGGGTCAGTGAAAAGAGAGGAAGACCTTGGATGAGATGCATTGATGCAGTGATCATGGGAAGTGGGTAGTATTTTGCTACGCGGTCCACAGAGTCATGATGAACTGGAATGGACTAGACAGCACCTAATAACATTACAACACTACCTGTCCAACAGTCTAATAGCATCTGGGATATTAAATGAATAAAACCGGATTATTATTTCACAAGGATTCAAATTTTATCAGCCAAATGACTTGTCCCAAATGTGGTTCATGCTACAACAGTGTTCAAAGGATGTTACTGGTTACCTAGGGGTCTGCACAGTGTGCCAGCAATGAACCTGCTCATCTGCTGACTGAACGTTGGAAGCTGGAGACCACACTGTGACTCACTGGAAGACGAGTCTCGTGATTTATCTCTAAAGATGACCCAATAAAGACTCAATAAAGCACAATGCTACTCTGATATTCATGGACGGGGTAGCCAAGAGCAGGAGTTAATCAGTGACAACAGAGGACACAACACAAACAAAACAAAACACCCAGCTAATCTGAAAGCACGAGGGTAACTTCTTGATTTCCTTCTCATGCTCTCTCGCCTAGACAATTTCTTCTCAATCCCAAGGGCCCTTTTCTTAAGTTTAAGCCTGTCTGGTTTTTAACCTAAAGATTGGCAATTAAGACCTACCCACCTAACTGCATTGAAGAAAAAAGGCTTGGAAATATCTTTCCAAAATGATTACAACCAGTTTAACTCTGGAACTGAAGTCAGAATCCACTTGAGAGCAGTTTGTGTGGTTTTTGGCTTTGGTTTGGTTTGGTTTAACCTTTTAACCCCCACTATTATCCATCCAATTCAATCTCAATTTAAGCAACCTCACTCTTTCTAATCGTCCAATGAAAGTTTCTGCAGAGTGCTCTCTACATAGCAGTCATTTTCCCATTTAAAAATAGGAAGCAAATCCTGACACTCTATTTTAAAGCTATTTGGTGGCTTCTTGTTACACCGGAAAGTAAATCTAAAGCTTGTTACACTTAAAAGTAAATCTAAAGCCTACAAAATCTTACAAGGTCCTGTATGATGTGACCTTTGCCTTTCTCTTCTATCTGATATTCTCTTCCTCTATGTCTATTTTGAGGAATAAACAGCTAAATGAATAATTAGTGAAATGTACAAATTATGCAGAATCTTAGTTGCTATGAGTTCTGTTGATGTAGCTGTGTGAGCATCTACTCTTCTGTTTCTTGAGTTACTTATGTTTGTCCTCACCTTCTATATTTTGAGTAAAGCTGGCTTCTCCATCAGTGGATTGCTTCTTTTTACTCAGAGATTTCAGAAATCACCTTTTCATTTGCTACTGCCCTCTCTCTTTCATCTTCTTTAAAAAAAATCATCTTATTGAGGGCTCATGCAGCTTTTATCACAACCCATACATACATCCATTTTGTCAAGAACATTTGTACATATATTGCTATCATCATTTTGAAAAAAAATTCTATTTGACCCCTTGGTATCAACTCATTTTCCTCCCCCTAACTACCCCCCCCCATCCTTCCTCCCTCATGAACCCTTGTTCATCTTCTTTTTCATGGAAAAAATATTTCAATAGGAGAATCTTCTTGTCCCATGAATTTATTTTTTTCCCCAAATTCTCATCATTCTTTTCTTCACCCCTTCTACACACATGCAAGCACATGCAAGTAGGTTCGTGCATACATATATGAACATATATGTATGAGATGTAAGTTTCAAAAATGAGAGATTTAATGTCTTCTTTATGTCTGCCTATCCACAATGTATTACTGTTTGTTGAATTGGTGTATTAAAGATTTCAAAGGGAAGATTGCTAAAACTAGTTCAATTTATGTAAGACCAAAAGGGTAGCATGATCACTTGAACCCATTGCTGTCTCAAAGCTGCTGAACAAGTGAGAAAATTAAACATAAGTGATTAGCAATATTATGGCTGTTGTTAGGAAATGAACTCCTGATAAGTAGATACATTAGGTTTGGAATATGCTTCACTCCATGCAGTCAAACTAAATCTAATTACTAACATTTGTAACATGTTTTGATTTTTAAAAACTGTTATATGTCAGACAGAACCAGTGTCTACATCCAGACATGATTACAGGTATTTTATCTTTCCAATTATCACTCCCTCGATCAATAATTTTAAAAACTAAATTTCAATTTATCACCTCGATACTTTTTGAGGCTTTTTTCTTCTTGTGCTTGGAGAGCGAGGCCATGGAGTTCACTGCCAAATATCAGCAGATATATATGGAACACACTGAGAGAGAATACCATGTACCATGTGTAAGAATCTCAGAAATAAAAGTGTCTTTAATTATCTGTCACTACAGTTTTTCACATAAGACCTCAAGTAAAACCTGAGAAGAATCTGGAAAAATAAAACTTCTAAAGAACAACCTTTCTTCCATTGTCTGGGGGCCATTTCTGTTCCTAATTCAACCTTTCAAGTTTTCTTCTCATTTCTGGGGCTAATGCAAAGAAATTATTCTCCATCTACTTATTGCCTTTGAGGAGAAGTTTGCTGATGATTTTCTAGGAACCCCGAGGATTTGTCAGGTAATTATGGGATCTGGCCTCTTCCAAGCCAACACTGTTGACTTCATGATACTATTGCAAAACTGGAATGTGGATGACTTGATGAAGCACCTGTTCGGGGCATTCGTTTTTGTATTTTCCCAAGAAATTTAAAATCGCAAAAATATTCTGGTGTGAATGGCATGGGAATTCTCATCAGCTTCAGTCGACTTATCTAATTTTTCTATTTCTAGCATACAATTAGTTATTTCTAGCATTTTATTTCTTTAATTTGAGAGGTTTGGGTTTAGAGTTTCTCTCAATCATCCGCTTCCATTGAGCTCACTCATTTTCACAGCTTGCATAATCACTTCAATTCCATACTAGACCTGATTTCTATGTTAATCTTCTCACCCACGCACCAGCTTCAGGGCTATAGATGACCATAGGTCTGTCTACACAGAGAAGATATCCTCTGCTTTCCACAGCATCTACTTTGTCTTCTGGGTGTAGAGCATCCCTGTTGTGGTTGTTTGTTTGTTTTATAACTACTTCATCTTTCACATTTCCACACCTATATCATCTTCCATCGTACCTTCTACTGAATTCATCACAGACTTATGAATTCCTCTGTATAGCTTATAGCAGGCATGATGTGCATGTATAAGCTTAGGTTTACCTTCTTTCGGTCTCACAGGCTGTGCACTTGTACTGACATTGTGCTCAAATGAGAACACAAGGCCCTCACCTTTTCTGTTGCTGTCGTTTCTCAAATACAGACACTTTTTTCAAACCTAGTGTTCCCAGCATTTAGGTGCTGTAAATCAGTTCTAAGTCGTAGCCCTATCCTGGGCCATCCTCACAATTGGTTTATGCTTCAGCCCTTGGTTGCAGCCACTGTGTGCTAGGCTCTCCCTCTTTTTCACTGTCCCTAGACATTACCAAGCA
>PVJH01033633.1:0-21403 GCA_004026705.1 Nesogale talazaci | reverse complement strand
TTAATTTGCTCAAGCAATGAGACCACATCTGGTAGTGCAGCTGCAATTGGAGTCGCTACCTGGTTAAGCTTACGATAATCCACTGTCATTCTCCAGGATCCATCTGTCTTCTTTACAGGCCAAATAGGTGAGTTAAATGGAGATGTGGTAGGAATCACCACCCCTGCATCTTTCAAGTCTTTGATGGTGGCATTGATCTCGCAATCCCTCCAGGAATGCGGTATTGCTTTGGTTTACTATTTTCCTAGGCAATGACAATTCTAAGGGTTTCCATTTGGCCTTTCCCACTATGATAGCCCTTATTCCACATTTCAGAGATCCAATGTGGGGGTTCTGCCAGTTACTAAGTATGTCTATTCCAATGATGCATTCTGGAACTGGGGAAATAACCACAGGATGGGTTTGGGGACCTACCGGACCCACAGTGAGCTGAGTACCTGAGCTAAAACTCCATCAATAACTTGGCCTCCATAAGCCCCCACTCTGACTGGCGGGCCTTTGAAACACTTTGGGTCCCCTGGAATTAGTGTCAGTTCAGAGCCAGTGTCTAGTAATCCCCGAAAAGTTTGATTATTTCCTTTCCCCCAGTGAACAGTCACTCTTGTGAAAGGCCTGAGGTCCCTTTGAGGAAGGCTAGAAGAAGGACTAACAGCATAAACCTTCGGTGATGTGGTCCTTCCAAGGGACCCGGCCTTTCCCTCATTCAAGTGGTTGTGGGTCTGTAAATTGGCTCAGGTCTGGGAATTGGTCAATTGATCGTGACTGCCTATTCCTCTGTTCACCTGATCCAGCATTCTTCTGCATGTATAAGTCACGTAAATATTTAGTAGGTTTCCCATCCATTTCACTCCTAGGGACACCATGACTAAGTAGCCAATGCCATAATTCCACACGAGACAGGCTGCTTTGATTACCACGAAAGCCTTGTTGTCTATTATAACCACGTCCACCCTGTCTCTGTTGATTCACTGCTGACACTTGCCCTCTGTTACCACGGAGTCCAATCAGCCCCATTGTGGGCAAATGTTCACTTAAGGCAGTTCCCACAGTTAATCCTGGTGCACACAACAAAGCAATTATAGGAGTCTTCAAAGATGCTGGGGCCCACCTCACTAACTTGTTCCTTATGGTTGTAGTGAACAATATGTCCTCAGGACACCCCCTTTTGGGGTCTATGGGAATATCCTGATAGATCCGTTCCACCATACCAATTTCCCTCAGCTTTCGGATGCCTTCTTCTACAGTGTACCAAGGAAGGTCAGGCACCGCAAGTTGGTCTAATCTAGGCCATCTGGCAGCCCATGCCTCAGTGAACCAGCCAAATAAGGAGTTGGTTCCTCTCTTAGCCTCTCTTGCGGAGACATTGAAAGAAGAGTCTGTGCTTACGGGTCTCATATCCAGAAACTCAGACTGATGTAACATTACATTTCTTGCACCAGTATCCCACACCCTTAGTAGCCATTCCCAGGGATACTCCCCAGGCTTTTGCTTGTACGTATTTGAAAGCTCCAGCAGTTCTTTGTGAGTATAGTGTACTTCTTCTTGAGTAATCACCTCGGCCTCACCCTTAGGAGCTTTCCTTGCCTTAATTTTAGTTATAGGTCTAGCAGAAACTATCAATGGTGAGGGTGTTTTCTGGGTGTTCTCAGCACTATCTTGTAAGTCATTTCCCTTGGGCAATGGTAGAGATGCAGCCCCACCTGGCATTTCACCTTGAGTAGGTTGGTTGATCTGCTCAGGCGCAGGTTGTTTTGTTGATAATAGACTACTATCTCCAGCTGGGTGGGGCAAATCTGTTGACTGGGCTGGTTCACTTGTTTCTAATGGTGGCATAATATCCTCCTCTTCTGGATCATCAGCCCATATATTCCCATCCCATGTTTCAGGGTCCCAATTTTTTCCTATCAAAGCCCTCACTTTGGCTTCCGACACTGCTCTAGATCTCCCATTCAGCTGACGTTGTAATTCAGCCACTCGCATGTTGAGACTTTGGACCTGGTTCTCAGCAATATCGGCTCTTTTACTACAGGCAAGAAGGCTTTCCTTTGTAGCACATGCCGATGTCTTCAAGTCCGTGAATCGGTACTTAAAGCGTGCTTCTGAGGCTCTGAGGCGTGCTTCTGAGGCTCTGAGGCAATCCCTCTCCTTAATCACATAGTCCATCGTAAGGAGTACCAGCCAACCAGCTTCCTTATACTTGGCATCTTGACAAAACTGCTGGAATATATCAGACAAATGTTCTCTCAGAACCTCTCCTGGAATCAGCACCCTATCATAGGTGCTCCTATTTGAGTTATTAGCTTTGATATTTCACACCATGGACTAATAGGATTGGCAGAATTATCCATGTCTTTAGGTGTAGAATTAGCATCACCAGTGCTCTTAAGACTAATCAGATTGGAGAACCAATCAAGGAGACCCATGTTCATGATTTTATTTCTGGTACCACTTGTGTCAGGCAGGGTTCTCTTAGAGAAATAAAATTCAGGACACTAGTAATTAGTTTTATATATTTATATATTGAGAAAGATATATAAGATAAAAAGAGAAAAAGTTAACCATAAAACAATACAGATTGCTCAGTGCAACTCACTTGCGTGAGGCAACTAGAAGACTGGCAGTCCCTCAATTCTTGAGGGTCGCTGAATAGTCCTCTGTAGAGCAATCCAGGCTTTCTGGTTGCAGGCAGCAAATAGCAGAGCAACAGTCACCAACTGTCGCCAACAGTCAGCCAGATAACAGAGTCCAACAGTCCCCAGCTCAAGAGATGCATATCCCAGGAGCGTGGCGAAGTAGGGCTTGAAGGATCCTCAACTCACAGTAACGCAGTCCACGATTAGGTGTCCCACGGGTAGTGTTGCTTGGAGGTCAAGGCACAGGACTAACAAAGCAGCTCTCTGGTCCGAAGATCCGGAAACAGGAGAGAGAGCGGGACTTGTCAACCCCCTCCTATATCTGCCCTTCAATTCATCCCATGTGTTCATTGGCTGTGCCGTCACAACAGACCCACCAATCTTCTGTGGCCATGTTGGCATAACAAACCTACCCATCACAGTTCTTTGATGCCTGACACCAGATCCCTTCAATACCTCAGGGTCACACAGGCTGGTGTGCTTCTTCCATGTGGGTTTTGTTCCTTTTGAGCTGGATGGCCGCTTGTTTACTCAAGCCCTTTTTTTTTTTTTAACTCAAGCCTTTAAGTCCCCAGACACTATATCTTTTCATAGCCGGGCACCATCCGCTTTCTTCACCACAGTTGCTTATGCACACATTTGTCATCAACAATCATATCAGGAAAATGAGCACACAATGTTATGCTTTTTAGTTCTTGAAGCCTGATAACTGATCCCTTTGGCACCTGGTGGTCCCACAAGCTGCTGTGCTTCATCCATGTGGGTTTTGTTGCTTCTGAGCTAGATGGCTGCTTATTTACTTTCAAGCCTTTAAGACCCCAGACGCTACATCTTTTATAGCCAGGCACCATCAGCTTTCTTTGCTTATGCACACATTTGTCTTCAGTGATCGTGTCAGGAAGGTGAGCATCATGGAATGACAATCTAATAGAACATAAATGCTCTTACATTGAAGAAGTACTTGAGTGGAGGGCTAATACCCATCTGTTCTCCTAATAAATCTATAAGTATATGCCCATTGATCAATTTCCCCATCATCACATATAAATATATGCACCTATGTACATGCCTGTATTTGAACCTCTATAAATGCCCTTTATCCCCCACTTGTTTCCTCTATTTCCTTTTTGTTTTGTTTTGTTTTTCTGTTTTTTGGGCATCACTGCCCTCTGGTGGTGGGAATAGGAAGCCCAGTCTTTGTTCCTGTGGAGCCGCTGCTGGAATTGAACCTCCATCCCAGTGGGCCACAACCTATATTTCCTTTTACTTTCCTCTTGTCCCACTATCATGCTCAGCCTCCATTTGGTTTCAGTATTTTCTCTCTGTTACATTAGTCTTGATCAATCCCTTTTGGACTTCTCTCCCCCACCTTGTCACTGATGTTGAATCAATTGTTATTCCTTTATCTCTGAGCTGGTCAACACCACCTCCTTCCTCACCCCCCACTCCTCGCACCCATGTCCCTCATCCCAGAACCATAAGTCCCATCATTTTTGCCTCCAGACTGTTTGTCCAGCCTATCTTGTCTAGATAGACCTGCAGAGGTAACAATATGTACCCAAAAAAAAAAGGCCTAAAATGAAGCAACCAAAGAAAATAAAATGATAACAACCAAAAAAAAAAAAAACCCCTCAATGTCCTATATATATATGTAAAAAAAAATAATAAAAACGAAAAACTGTAAATAGGTCAAGATCTGTTCGTTGACCTCCAGGAGTGTCCCCTGGTTGAGTCGGATGGGGTGCCACACCCTAACCTCAAAGTATATCCTTGGCACTCCATCTGGAACTCCATGCTCTGTTGCACACCCTTAGTGTTATTTGCCATGATGTGGTTGAGTCAGACGGTATAATCCTGACCCTGTTTCTCTGATATTGTTGACCCCAATAGGCCTTGGGTCAGCAAGGGTAGCCGTCTTTCATATTGGGGCCTTAGAAAACACAACCCCTCCATCTGCTGCCTACAGGAGACACATCTTAAGATTACAGAAAAAAATATATTGAGAATCAAAGACTGGAGAAAAACCAGGCAAACAGCAATTCAAGAAAAGCAGGGGCAGCAATCCTAATGTCAGATAAAATTGACCTCAAAGTGCAAACCGTAAAAAGAGATCAGGGGCTGAGCCCCGGGGGCGCAGTGGTGGAGTGCAGGACTGCAGCCCACTGGCTTGGCGGTTCAAATCCAGCAGCAGCAAGGCTGGGCCTTTCACGCCCACCAGAGGGCAGTGAGGCCAAAAAAGAGATAAGGAGAGACACTATATAATACTCAAGGGAAGGGCAGACAATGATCCAATAAGCATATTACATATATATTCCCCGAATGAGAGCCCTGCTGAACATGTAAACCAAACACTCCATAGGATGAAAAAAGAAATTACAGCCTCAACAATTATAGTGGGTGACTTCAATACACCACTCTCTGTGGCGAGCCGGATTCAGAGGCCATTGTTTGCTCTGCAAACAGTCCCTTCCGCCCCAGGGCTTTATCAAAGACCACCAGACGCACAAAGGACACATATCTCATGCTGGGACACACACAGAATTTTCCTGTATCGGTTCCTGGTATCTATGTTTAGTTTATATTTTACCCTTTTGTATAAACTATATAGCTTGCTCTGTTTGTGTTACATTTTAGTTACTATACCTTTGTATTATTTTATAGTGCTTACATATGTTGTAACCTTTAGTACATTAGATCATATTGTAGCTTTGTGATTGGTTGCTTTAAGTTGCCCCCACTTCGCTCCATTAGCATACTGGACCAAGTTGAGGACTACAGCCCCTTTTGCGTGTGTTTTTTCCTTATCTGGCACTCGGCCAGGATTGGCCCCTATTGACTCTACCTCATTAGCATAAGCTGTGACCCTTACTCCTGACCATTGGCTTTATATACCCTGAGTTTTGCCCCAATAAACGAGGATTGATCAGAAACCTGTCTTGCCTCCATTCTTCGCGTCCCCTGCCCATCTTCGTTTTCCAGGCTCCGGACCCCGAGATCCACGTGTGAATGTCCCGCGGCCGGGACAACTGTCTGAGAAAGATCACAGGGAAGGAGACTCAAAGAGACTAGAGATCTAAACACTACAGTTAGACAATTTGATTTGGTACCTACAAAGTTTTTCATCCAAATAAAAAACAATTCACATTCTTTTCATCCCCACATGGAACATATTAAAAGATAGACCACATGCTGGGACATAAGGCGAATCCACATACATTTAAGCACATTGATATCGTACAGAACTCTCTCTTAGACCACTGTGCCATAAGGTTGGAAATGAACAAAAGGAAGATGAAGAGAACTAGAGAAAATAATTGGAGAATGAATAATTCTCTATTGCAAAAGGAGTGCATACTGGCCCCAATCAGAGATGAAATTTTTTTTTTCATATTTTAAAAAAAATCCTCCCTTTTTTAAAATCCAAGATTAAGGTCAGTTTTATCCAAGATTAAGATTGCAACTCCTGCTTTTTTTGAATTGCTGTTTGCTTGGTATGCTTTTCTCCAGCCTTTGATTCTCAGCCTATTTTTGTCTGAAGTTTTGAGATTTGTCTCGTGTAGACATTAATTTGATGGGTTTTGTTTTCTGAACCAGTCTGTTAGCCTCTGTCTTTTAATGGCTGAGTTCAGTCTATTGATGTTCAGGATTATTATCTCCATCTCGGAACTCTGTGATTCATCTTATACCTTTTGTGTTGAGTGTTTCCTACCTCCCTTTTTTATCAGTGTGTTGTGTGTGTGTATCATTCTTGACTTCTTTCTACCCTTAAACCAGTGTTATCATAGGGGCTGTTTTCTCTTGGTTGCCCTCTGTGTGGGGTTGTTCTATGTGGTGGTCTCTTATTTGTGCTTGGTGAGGGCTCTTCTTCTGCCCATACTGGATTGGCAAGGATCTTTTGTAGGGCGGGGTTTCTTCTAACTTAGTCTTTGAGGCTTGTCCTTGTCTGGTAAGATTCTTACTTTTCCAACTAGCATGAAAGATCCTTTTCTTCATACTGTCCGCTGAAAGGTCTGAACATATTATTATTTGGGAACCTTTATATGTGATTGCTTATTTTTCCCTAGCTGCTCTCATGATTTTCTTCTTTTCCTGAAAGTTGGATAGTTTGACTATTATGTGCCTTGAAACTTTCTTCAGGGGATTCGGTCTATCTGGCGTTCTTTCACCCTCCTCGATGGTTGCCTGGTTTTCCTTCATTAAGCTGGGGACGTTTTCCTCCAAGAATTCTCTCACTCTTGTTACAGATGATGGCTTAGTTGTGTCTTTCTCCAGTTTCCCAATTATTCTGATGTTGTTTCTCTTCATAGCAGCATACATATAACTCTTGGATTTTCTGCAGCTTCTATGATGATCTTATTAGATTTTTGTTCGTGTATGCTAAAGTCTGCTTGCCTGTTCTCTCGGTCACAGCCGTGGTTCTCTGCTTCCTCCAGTTGGTTCATCAAATCCGTGAGTCTGCTATGGTTTTGTGCTATCTCATCCCTAAGCTTGTGTATTTCCCTTTGGTGTATAGACTATGTCCTCTATCATTTCATCCTTTTCCTAGATAGTTCCCCTCATAGCCTATATGGCTCCGAGCAGCATTCTGAAAATTTCTTTCTGTGACAGATCACTATCTGCTTTTTTCTCTGCATGTCATTAGGTTCAGGACATCTTTTGCCATTACCTTTTGTTTCTCCTGTTTTTCTGTTAAGGTTGTTGGAGCCGATTGCTGTTTGCATTGCATTATTTTAGAGGATCCAGGTGCCATTTTCCAGGTATTTGAAGAGCACGGGCTCTCTCTGGGAGACTCATAGGAATGCTTCCTCGAACTGTCTGCAGCTAATTTCATGATGGAATTGACCTACCACTTTATCCTCCTGTGGTTTCACTCTTTCCCTAGTCAACCAGTATTCAGTTTAATGGTCCTCTCAGAGGACATTTGTTGGGTTGTTGTGAACCCTCAACTATAGTACTGTACTGGGTGATCTCACAAGAAGCCATGATAGTGTGTCCCATGGTGGATTGGGGCACCTCAGAGGGTGTGTGTGGGTGTCCTCTGCAAGGGAAGTGCCACAGAAAGCTGGTGGGTTGTCTACTTTGGTATAGGCATGATGGGCTGAATTACCCTGGTCAGGTAGATCACTGTTGAGGTTGGGTAGAGATTCCTGTAACAGCATGGAATCTTGGGGAGTCTTGCCCCAGCTCCCTTAAGCTGTGTGAGTCACTAAGGCAGTAGTCAGGAGGAAGTTCCCTCAGTCACGTGGAACAGATAGGAGTTCCCCCAGCCACACAGGCAGGAATTCCCTGGAAGAAAGTTGGGCAGAATATCCCCTGGTGGAGGTGGAGGGCAGGTAGGCTTTCCCCAACCTGAGGCTGGGGTGGAGCAGTCCCAGCTGGGTGGAGTGGGGGCTGGGGGAGGTAAATGCCCTAAGCTAAGGGGAGTGGTCTGGGGGTTGGCAGTGGTGTGTGAGAGAAAATGGAAGAGGCAAAGAGGAAAAAAGAAAGAAAACTAAGCCTAAGCCCATTAAAAGAGAGGGGAATAAAAGTAACATTATAACTGAGCCCCAATCACTAACCATGGGGCTCCAAGTGTTTAATCCCTGCCCCGAGGTGGTGGCAAGCTGTAGCTGTGTTGAGATAAATCCCCTGCACTGGCTCTAATTGATCCCTGCTGCAGCCAAGACAGAGGCAAGGCTAAGCTCAGACCCTAGCTGACCTCCACTGTGATAAGCCAAACATCCCCAGCCCTCCAAACCTTGTGTATCTGTACTTACTTATCCTTACGATGCCCCTTCTGCGATTCGGCATTTGTTGAATTTCCCTCTTAGTAAATCTCCTGGGCTTATTTCTGCAGAGTCCCTCAGGTATGTGTTACCAGTCGCCATCTTCCTGGAAATCTTTGAAAGTTGTATGTTTCATAATTGCACCCTGACTGGCTTATCTCCTCCCCACGATCCTTCTGTAAGGGGATGTCCAGTTGCTTACAGATGGGTCTTGGGTCCCCAATCTGCATCCCCCTCATTCACAGTGATTTGATTTCTTTTGTTTTTTGATACCCGATCCCTTTGACACCTCATGATCACACAGGCTGATGTGCTTCTTCTATGTGGGCTTTGTTGCTTCTCAGCTAGATGACCACTTATTTATCTTCAAGCTTTTAAGATTCCAGATTGGCTGAGCCCCGGTGGCATACTGGTTGTGGGCGGGACTGTGGCCCATTGGGTTGAGGTTCGAATCCAGCAGCAAGGGCGGGCCTCCTACACCCACCACTAGAGGGCAGTGGTGCCACCCCCCAAAGAAGGTTCCAGACTCTATATCTTTCGATAGTTCGATATATCAGCTTTCTTCACCACATTTGCTTATGCACTTGCTTTGTCTTCAGCGATCGTCTTGGCCTTCCTCCAATCTTGACAACATGCATTCTTCCTCATATAATTCAGCTTCTCTGATCATTTGCTTAGCATATAGACTGTGTAAGTATAGTGAAAAGATACAACCCTGACACATACCTTTTCTGTTTTAAAATCATGCACCGTGCTCTTATTCTGGTTCAATAGCTGCTTTTTGATCCATGTACAAGGTGCTAATGACCACAACTGAATGTTTTATATTTCCTATTCTTTTCAATGTTATTCATAATTTGCTACAACCCACGCATTAGCATGCCCACCGGTCCACAGATTAACCACAGAATGTTCTCTGGTGTGTTTGTGAAAGCTTGAATATTGAAAAATATTGGAACTTTCAGATCCCAATTAAGTCAGGGAGGCAGTAGTAATTCTCATAGCGGGAGGAAAATTAGGAAACAGACTGCTTTGCCCACATACAGAGTTTTTGCATAAAGAAGGTTAGGCAAAAAACATTAAATACTAGGGGAAACTGAGCAAGTTAATACTTTAGAAATTCCCGTGCCCTAAAAAACAAGACATATAAAGAGTAGTAGCAAGGGTCCATTCAAATTAATGCAAATGAAAATGATAAAGAGAGTGGAAGTGTGTTTAAAACTCACTTCCATTAAGTCAATTCTGACTTGTAGTGACCAAAGATATGCTTTCTGAGGTTATAAATCTTTATAGGAACAGGCTTCAAAGTTCTCCTGCGGAGCACTTGATGGGTTTGAACTGCTGAGCTTGCGATTGATTAGCAGCCCATTGGACAATGACAGGGTTGGTTGAAAGTGCATACAGGGATGACCAAAGAATTTTTTTAAAAGGAGGTGGGGAGACTATTAAATACAATTAAAGAACTAAAAAGAAATATAGACGAAGGGCTATATAAAATTGCGTTATACAAAAACAAAATTATTATCTTCAACAAGGTGTTAAAGTGTAAAACAGCAATAACTGAAAAAAGAAACATAGTAAGAAGACTTACTAACAGATTTAATCAGGCAGAAGAAAGAGCTCATTAGAAGAGGTCGTAACCACCATCAGCTCTGAGGCTGTCTACCTCTGTGACAGTCTTGGAAAACCACAGGGACAGTTCTATCCTGTCATGTAGAATCACTAAGGATAGGAATCAACATGATACCAGTGAAAAAATCCAATAAGAATGGAGGCTAAGGAAAGCAGAACATATGGATATCCGTGGACTCAAGAATTCATTTGTGGAAACTCCATAGGAAGTAAGTCTCAGGTGAACTCCCTCTACCACAATTGAAGGACTACAGGAAAGTGGTTATTAAACAGAGTGGAATCTAGAGATGAGTATAGAAGGTCAAGAGTATAAATCTGTCTTGAACAATTAAAACTTTTTCAGTTGATCCACCCCTCTAAAGCCAGCTGAACCTAATCTGGTTTTCAACACTTTCTGTATTTTTATTTTGTTTGTGCATATTAGGGTGTACCTCAGAGATGGTATGTCAATGGATGTCACTGTTATGTATTTTTCTGTGTTTTGGCCTAGTAAACCCAGGATTGATGAATCTATAGGGACAGCAAGTAAAATAAGAATCTCAGGGGTGGAGGGAGCATAGTGTGTGTGTGTAGGGGGGGAGCGTAAGAAAAAGTGAGACAGTGTCAGAAAGAAAAGAATGTTTGGAAATTGATTGTGGTAGCAATCATACAATTCTGCTTGATGTGATTAAACTATGGAATGATATGAATTATATTAACTCCCTAGTAATAATAATTTTTGCTGCTGATGTAATAATAATTTTTTAAAAAGAAAGCTGAGCATATTGAATGGAATTATGATATAACACAGATCTAATATATGAACCATAGCAATTTCAGAAGATTTGGGGGTTGGGGGGAGGACAGAAAGAAAATTTGAAGACCTAATCACAGAAAATTTCTCCAATCTAAGAGGAAATGAATCTGAAAATAAAAAGTTCAAGTATCTCAAACCCTTAGTCATCCTTCATGTCCAGCACTAAACGTAGCCTCTTGTGGCTCAATTTTCAGTCAAACAGGGAACAATAATAGTGTGGTATGTATAACTTAGGACAATCAACCATTTATGACCAAAAGAGAAGTAGCTATCTAAGGACAAAATTCAGAAGGTCATAAATGAAGGAATATATAATTGAAATATAAAAGATGGTGGAGGTAGGACAAAAGATATTATATTGAGGGGACTGCAATGGATGAGTTTAAACAATGAATAATTGCTATAAGTAAAACTGATTATTTGCTTTGTAAACCTTCACCCAACTCAATAAAAAGTAAAAATTAAAGAGACAACAAATAAAAAATTAGTTCTGGGCTGAGCCCTGATGGCATAGTGGTTGTGTGTAAGACTGTGGCCCACAAGGGTTGACAGTTCAAATCCAGCAGCAGCTCTCCAGGAGCAAGGCTGGGCTTCCTACTCCCACCAGGGCAGCGGTGCCACAAAAAAAAGAAAAGAAAAGAAAAAAAATAGCTCTATCCAAAATAGTAGCCTTGAGTATTCCACCAGAATTTAGATATTATCTTGAGAACAGACTTGACTTATTGAACACTGATGACTGAATGCTTGATAAGCTGTAGTATGACATCAAGAACATCATATATAATGAAAGTAAAGGTCAATAAAAAGACATAAAATACACAAAAGACCAAATAGGCCAGGGGGATGAACAACAGAAACTGTGGGAGTAGGGAGATAGAGGTTGGTGTAAGATATGAAGCAATAATAATTTATCATTTATCAAGGGGTCACGAGGGTGGGAGGGGGGAAAGAAGAACTGATACCAAGGGCTCAATAGAAAGTAAATATCTAGAAAAGAATGATGGCAACATATGTACAAATATGTTGGATATAATTGATGCATGGATTGTTATAAGAGTGTAAGAACTTCCAATTAAGTGATCTTTTTGTTTTGTTTTTGGGGGGCATCACTGCTCTCCGGTGGTGGGAGTAGGAGGCCCAGCCCCACTGCTGGAATTGAACCTCTGTCCCAGTGGGCCGCAGTCCGGCGCACAACCACTACGCCACCGGGGCTCAGCCCCCTTAAGTGATCTTTTAATAGAAAAAAAATTAAAGACCAAATGGGTATCAGAAAGGGTGGTTGGTATATAAGCTGTTGTCAATTTGAGGGGATTAAGAGTGAAGGGGTGGAGGTTAGCCTGCCGATCAAGTCACAGCTTGATGACCTTCTTTGGAGGTGCTAAGGAGATAAATAGCTTGCTGGCAGAAGACACATGCTCACTCCCTGCGAGACATTCCAGTGCTGCTACACTAGAACTCTGGAGCCAGAGGAGTCACGTGGAGAGCTCTGCCAGCGCTGAGATGATTACATCGCCACTGGATCCACAAGACCTTCCACACATAGCCTGTGATCTTCCCGCATTCTGTTTCATTGCATGTGTTTTGTGAGTATGAAGAGGATTTTATTGATTGGTATCAGACATATGGGCTAATATTAAACTTATGGACTTGAACAGGACTAGGCAATTGTCAATTGCTCTTGTATATACGCTCTTTCTTTTAAAAAAAAAATCATTTTACTGGGGGCTCCTACTGATCACCGAAGACAAAGTGGGCGTATATATAATTGTGGTGAAGAAAGCTGATGGTGCCCAGCTCTCAAAAGATACAGTGTCTGGGATCTTAAAGGCTTAAAGATAAATAAGTGGCCATCTAGCTCACAAGCAACAAAGCCCACAGGGAAGAAGCACACCAGCCTGTGTGATCATGAGATGTCAATAGGATCAGGTGTCAAGCATCAAAAAACAAAAACAAAAAATCATATCATTGTGAATGAGGGGAGTGGGGAGTGGAGACCCATAGCCCAGCTATAGGCAACTGGAAATACCCTTACAGAAGGGTCGCAGGAGGAGACGAGTCAGTCAGGGTGCAGTGTAGCACCGATGAAATAAATCTCTTTCTTGAGCACCTAGTGTCTCAATGAATTTGTTTCACTAGTTTGCCTAGACTAACACAGAAAGATTCTGAATCTTGCTTTTAAATGCAGACGCAGTAAAGCAAATGGAAGAAGTGACGAAGTAAAGTAACTGCGTAGAAAATACTGCCCTCTTGCTATTGTACGATGGATGAGATAACTTATTTTTTGCTTAACTTTTGCTTTTCACTATTTTCCCCCAGCATAATAATCCTCAAAGTCTTTCTAAGAAAGTGTTTCCCTGTCAGTACTGGGACTAGGCATAAATAACATAGTAATTCTGGTGCATATTACAAAGGACTAAACCTTCTTTCTATATAAATAACCATGTCTTTGTTTAAAGATAAGATTTAAGGCAAACATAAAAGCCATTACATGTAGCGATTTGTACTGTCTTAAGTATAAATACTGTGAGAAAGCTTCAGTTTTATATATAGACTTGTTTTTTAGAAAGAAAAAATACTGTCTTTTAAGTGAAAACTGGAGTTAAAATAGCCTATTTCCTAAGTATTTGTTATCATCTGATCCTGCAAATTGTCCTCAACTCCAAATTAAGCCCTGAGAAGGTTTAGCGCTTACCTTGTGACAGCCACTATCTTTTGTTTAGAGTAACTGTGAAATAACAAAACCAAACCTCTCTTAACTCCAGGACTACAGAAGAAGCAGGCTGTTTTCACGGGTGTTCTGATTTAGGAGAGGTGGGAGAAATACCTCCCCCCACTCCTGATCTTCATGCATGTTCTACCTTTCTGTCAGGTCAGGGCCAGGGCCTACAGTTCAAGTGTTATATTAACATTCACAGCAAAAAAAAAATCTATTAAAGACCTACCAAGAGCTGCACACTGTACTGACCCCATGGGATACAACAGAGCAACGAAGGCTGTTTCCTATTTTCACTGGGCTTACTAACAGCTGGGTTAAAAAAGAAAACAAAAGCAAGTAAAGAAGCTATTATAAGCAGTGTAAAAATTGCCACAGGTAATGGTGATTTCTTTCACGTTGAGAATTCTAGCATTTTTCAAATTGCAGATCACAACTCCTCAGTGGGTTGCCGAATACATTTTTAGAAGTTTTATTTATTTTGCTGTTGTTGGGCATGTTGTTAGGTGCCCTTGAGCCACCATAAATACAACAGCATGATACACCTTTGGGTCCTGAGCCATCCCCACAATTTTTCTGATATTTGCAGACATTGTTGCAGCCAGTCTGTCTAGCCGTCTTGTTTCCCTCTTTTTTTGCTGGCCTCCTCCTTTACCACACGACGTCTTTCTCTGAGGACTGGTCTCTCCTGACAGCGCACACAGCAGAACACCAGCCACTTCAACAGTTCGTACACGTGTCATTTATACACATCCATTATATTCCTTGAATTGTGCAGGCGTGCTCTTTCCCTTTCTGAGTTGTTTCTCCGTCACTAATATAATAAATTCATTGCCTGGATATTCCTATTAAGTCTTTTAAATTGTGGTTGTCAATTTGATCTCATACAGTTAGGTTTCTCTCTCTCTCTCTTTTTTCTAAGAGTATAATACTGTACTTTTTACTCGTTTTTTTTTTTTGAGGGGGGCATCACTGCCCTCAGGTGATGGGAGTAGGAGGCCCAGCCTTTGCTCCGTGGAGCTGGAATCGAACCTCCATCCCAGTGGGCCGCAGTCCCGCGCACAACCACTACGCCACCGGGCTCAGCCTTTACTCGTTATACTAAACTTTTGTTCCATTTTAAGGTGATATTGACTTTCCATGACTCCAGGAAGTCTGAAATTCATGTGAATTTGAAATTGCTGATTAGGCTTTTGGTTAAGCTTCTATAGAATTTTAAAAAAATTAACCTTTCTATTGAAGAATATTGTTATATACATGAACCAAATGGGAAGAATATGTATCAAAATTCATATCTTAAAATTCAAAAGGAACTTAGAGGACTATTTATCAACTTAGTGTATTTTTTTGTCTGTTTTTTTTTTTTGGGGGGGGGGCCATCACTGCTCTCCGGTGGTGGGAGTAGGAGGCCCAGCCCCACTGCTGGAATTGAACCTCTATCCCAGTGGGCCACAGTCCAACTTAGTGTATTTAACAGCAGCAACAACAAAAATAGAAATTAATGCAAATGAAGATATAGCAGTGCTGATGTCCTCATTTGCAAGATCTTCTCTTGGAATATTCTTGGGCACCAAAGGAAAATTAGAAGATCAAAGGTCTTCTCAATGCTTATAGTGAATTACAGGCTTTCTCCATTGTGCAAAATGTCCCAGGAATCCTTGCGGAGACAGGGCACTGAAGACTTTGGTCACCTTTTACATTCATAGGATCAGTCCACATGATGTTCCCAGGATCTATATATCTACATGATGCTTCTCTGATAGAGCTATCGCATGTGTCAGTAGTTAGTACAGAAGGTTTTTCCATATACATGAGTGTCATTGAAAGTAGGAAAGAAAAAATTTCTAACATTCATTGCATTGATATGGTCCCTTGGACATGTAAAAAATTTTTCAGGTTTGAGAAAAGAAAAAGGATGAAAGATTCCCAACGTTACTTACATATATATTTCTCCCCAGTATTCCTACAAAGATCTGTTGCAAAGGACGAAAGATATCTGAAGACATTTCAACATTCTTTTTACATCAGTAAGTTCTCTGGCCACAGTGATGCCTTTTATGTTTAGTGAGGTGTGAGGAACAAATAAAAGTTTTCCCACATTCCTTAAATTCATAAGGCCTCTCTGTAGTAAGGGATAAGAAACGACCAAAGGCTGTCCCATATTCCTTACATTCATAAGGTTTCTCCCCTGTGAGCTATTATATGTGTAGTGAGAGATCAGAAATGATGAAAGGTTTTTCACATTCCTTACATTTATAAGATTTCTCTCCACTGTGAGAACTTATATGTCTGGGGAGGTAAGAGGGATAGCAAAAGCCTTTTCCACATTCCTGACACTCATAGGACCTCACTCCACTCTGAGTTCTTACCTTAGTGAGGCGTGAGGAAGGACGAAAGGCTTTTCCCACATTCCTTACATTCATAAGCCCTCTTTTCACACTGAGTTATTATATGCTTAGTGAGAGGTGAGGAACCACTAGACGGTAATACAGACTTCTCACAGTTACAAAATCTTTCTCCAGTAAGCGTCCTCACAAAAGGTTTCAGATCAGAAGGACAATTGCAGTCTTCTCCACATTCCGTTTGTTGATAAGGTTGGTCTCCGATATGGGATCTCCTTTGGGACACGGATGTATGAACCATGAAGGCTTTTCCACACTCATGACATTTAGAAGGATCTGCTTCAGCAGGAGTTCTCTTAGGTCGAGGACGATCTTTCTCAGACTGGTGACCTTCCTATATGTTTCTTTCCTATGTATTCTTTACTTTCATGGAAGCCTGCTACCACATATCTTCTCAAGTTTCCCTGGCGGTAGAGCTGCTTTGGGAGGTCATGGGATCCATACAGTCCTCCTATTATGAAGGACCAGGAGTCATTCTTCAAGGACAACCTTTGTAGATTATGATTCCGAGGCCAAGTTCCTGAAGGTTTCCATCATCACATCTCTATAAAGTTTCCTCTGCGAAAAATCCAGCAAAGCCCATTCTTCTTGGGTAAAGTTGACAGCCACATCATCAACAAGCGCGGAGTCCATTTCCTTGCTCCAGCTTCTGCAATTGTAAGTGTCCCTCCTGTCTGAGCCCCAAAAGCCACTACGGGAAGAGGGACGGGAGTGGATGCACAGCCACCAGGCAATTCAGAGGCAGATGGCAACCGTCTGGTCAACACTGCCAACCAGCGTGACTGAAATCCTTCTTTGTGACTGCGCGGATGGGCAAGGCAGTCACTCTAGGTGTCTCCAGCGCAGACTGTATTCCTTCTCTCAGAGGCATGCCTGGGACATTTAAAGTAAGAAAGGGTCCAGCCTCCCAGGCACACTTGTGCACTTCATACTACCCCACGGGCCTTTTCCTTCTCACACAACAACAGGAATGTGATCACATGTCTTCTGTAGAATTTTTAGTCAAAATGTTTAGTGAGAATAGCTGGGCACCATGGCTGCGGGCAATTAGTCACACTTTCTAACAGCTCTTTCTCTGCCTGACTCTTTTTTCCCATGCTCGAAGTATTGTGGGCTGGATGACCACCAGCAAGCTCTTGAGACCCCAGGCACTAGGTCAGGAACAGGGAGGAGAAGCAGAAGCACGGCCTGTGTTTTTAAGTCCATTAACTGGCTAGCGCACGAAACCATGACCCTAAATCTCCAAACCAACTAATCAAATACCATGAGGTGTGATGTTGCACATACACAGCTTCAGCAGCTATTTTTTTTACATTTTAATTTTTGTGGAAGAAGACCTATCAAACACTTTTGTCAATTCGACTTTTTACATGTGAGTGAGCATGATAGTTAGCCGTAGTTCTCTACTATTTCCATTGCTGATTACCTTCCCTCCTACCTCTGGGAAACATGAATGATCTTTATTCTCTACTCACTTGCCTTTGTCCTTTTTTTTTGGGGGCATCACTGCCCTCTGGTGGCTGTGGGCGCTACCCAGTGCCGCTCCTGAGAGCCGCCGCTGGATTTGAACCGCCGAGCCCGCGGGCCGCAGTCCCGCACTCAACCACTTACGCCACCGGGGCTCAGCCCTCCTTTTTCATTTTATATAAGTAAGGCTGTCCTACTTGTCCTTTTGTGATTGTCTTATTTCCCTTAGCATAATGTCTTGAAGCTCCATTCATACTGTAACATGTCTCAAGACTTAATGTATTATGTATTAAGCATATTTGTACATATGTTACCATCATTATTTTCTTTCTTTTTTTTTTTTTGGGGGGGGGGCGGACATCACTGCCCTCTGGTGGGAGTGGGAGACCCAGCCTTGCTCCTGGAGAGCTGCTGCTGGATTTGAACAGCCAAGCCAGTGGGCCACAGTCCCGCACTCAACCACTACGCCACTGGGGCTCAGCCGCCATCATTATTTTCTAAACATTTACTTTCTATTGAGCTCTTTGTATCAGCTCTTCTTTTTCCCCTCCCTCTCCTGCCAAAAAATATTTTTGAGAATAAAATTTTAAAATAATACAGTTTTGAATACACAAAAAATACACGTAGTATAATGAGTCCTATTACATCATGCATCACATTTAAGAACGAACACAATTTTGGCATCTTTCATTTTCATTTTAAAAATGAAAACTAATAGGTAAGAGAACATTACAGGCCAGAAAAGAATAGGATTGGCTATAAAATATGAGAGTGTATTTCACCTAGTAAGAATATTGTTCTAGGACCACGAGGTGCCAAAGGTATCTGTTAGTTAACAGGCTTCAGGAACTAAAAATCATAACATTGTGTGCTCACCTTCCTGATATGATCACTGACGACAATGTGTGCGTAAACAAATGTGATGAAATGTGAAGAAAACTGAAGGAGCCCTGCTATCAAAAGATATAGCGCCTGAGATCTTAAAGGCTTGAAGGTAAACAAGGGTCCATCTAGCTCAGAAGCAACAAAGCCCACATGGAAGAAGCACATCAACCTGTGTGACTATGAGGTGTCGAAGGGATCCGGTATCAGACATCAAAGAACTAAAAATTATATCATTATAAATGAGAAGAAGTACAGATTGGGGACCCAAAGTCCATCAATAGGTGAAGCGATATCCCCTTAAAGAGGGGTTGCAGGGAGGAGATAAGCCAGTTAAGGTACAGTTTAGTAACAATGAAAGAATGCAACTTTCCTCTGGTTCTCAAATGCTTCCACCCACTATCATGATCCCAATTCTACCTTACAAATCCAGCTAGACCAGGGGATGTACACTGGAGCAGGAAACATGGGGAATTTAGATGATCCCCTCAGGACCAGTCGTGGGATTGGTGAAATCAGGAGGTTGGAGGGATGGTGGAATAGAGAGGGAAAATCAATTTTAGGAATCTACATATTACTTCCTTTCTGGGTACGGTCAACAGGGAATTGAGTGAAGGGACACATCGGACAATGTACAATATGAAAAAGTAATAACAATTTGCAAATTATTTTTTATTGTTTTGTTTGTTTTTTGGGATTTTTTGGGGGCATCACTGCCCTCTGGTGGTCATGGGTGCTACCCAGTGCTGCTCCTGAGAGCCACCGCTGGATTTGAACTGCCAAGCCTGCGGGCCATAGTCCCGCACTCAACCACTTATGCCACCGGGGTTCAGCCCACAAATTGTAAATTATTAAGCATTCATGGGGGAAGGAGAGTGGGGAGGGAGGGGAAATATGGGGAGCTGGTTCTGGGGGCCTAAGTGGAGGGAGGATGTTTTGAGAGTGATGATGTCAACAAGTGTGCAAATGTGGTTTGCTTACAATTTATGTATGTATTGACCATGGTGGGAGTTGTATGAGTCCCCAATAAAATGATTTATGAAATTTTAAAAAGGAGGGAGAAAGAGGAGCTTATACCAAGGGCTCAAGTAGAAAATATTTGGAAACGAAGATGGCAACATGTGTACCGATTTGCTTGATACAAATGATGTATGGAATGTTATAAGAGCTGTAAACTCCCCAATAAAATCATTGGAAAAATATTGTTCCCTATTTATTTTATGTATGTTTACTTTGTTTAAAGTATATAAAAATTAACTCTGAAAGAAAAGGAAGAAAAGATGGAAAGAGGGAGGGAAGAAGCGGGGAGAAAGGATAGAAAGAAAGCTCTTGCAGTGATTTGTATACTTAGTACTGGCTACAAGTTTTTGGATAAGTGTTTAATGATGAGAATAACCAAGAGCAACATGCAAGTTTAATTTTTTAAAATCACTCACTACTACATCGAGTTTGCTAATGTGTGAAGGAGCAGCGAGGAAGAAGAGTTTAGATTTCACGTAAATTTAGAAAGGTGAATCTGCAGAAAAGCAACAGAGTCCACATGGCAGAAGCATACCAGCCTGTGTGCTCATGAAGTGTTGATGAAAAGAGGTGGCAGAAGTCCCCAAACAAGCAAGAAAATCAATGTGAAGAAGCAGGGATGCGGTGGAGACCCCAAACCCACCTGTCAGAAAACTGGACAGTGCCTCTCAGAAGGGCCGCATGGGAGGGATGATAAATCCAGGGTGAGGGATAGCACTGATAAATCACATAACAATCCTCCAGTTCTTTGATATTTCCTTCCCTTACTATTGTGGTTTTCATTTACCTCATTAACCATGTTAGATTTTTTTTTTTTAGTTTTTTAGGCATCACTGCCCTCTGGTGGTGGGAGTAGGAGGCCCAGCCTTTGCTCCCGTGAAGCTGGAATTGAACCTCCATCCCAGTGGGCTGCAGTCCTGCGCACAACCACTACGCCACCGGGGGTCAGCCTAGCCATGTTAGATTTGTGTATGTTCATTTGTATATTTAAGATCGTTTGGTACATGAAAGTCAAGATAGATAACCCTTCAAAAACACTAATAGGAGTGGGTTGAGCCCCAGTGGCGCAGTGGTTGTGTGCGGGACTGCAGCCCACTGGCTTGGCAGTTCAAATCCAGCAGCAGCTCTCCAGGAGCAAGGCTGGGCCTCCCACTCCCACCAGAGGGCAGTGATGCCAAAAAAACAAAACAAAACAGTAACAGGAGTATAATGGTTCCCTGATGATATGGGAAGTGGGGGGGCATGGGAGACTACTGTATAACACAACCCAGAAAGGGAGTGAACAGACTGGTATGTGAGGGCTGAACCCCGGTGGCATAGTGGTTGTGCGCGGGACTGCAGCCCACTGGGATGGAGGTTCAATTCCAGCTCACAGGAGCAAGGGCTGGGCCTCCTCCTCCCACCACCAGAGGGCAGTGATGCCCAAAAAAACAAAAAAACAAAAAATAAAACAAGAACAGAATGGCATGTGAATGGATAGTTTGGATTGTATAAAAGATGGCAAAAAAAAACTATTATGGGGGAAAAGAGGGTTTCTGGGGGGTAGGGTGGGAAAAGGAGGGGATAGAGGAAAGCTGCTATTAAGAAGTTCAAGAATGGGCTGAGCCCCGGTGGCTTAGTGGTTGTGCGCAGTGACTGCGGCCCACTGGGATGGAGGTTAAATTCCGGTTCCCTGGAGCAAAGGCTGGGCCTCCTACTCCTACTCCCACCACCTGAGGGCAGTGATGCCTAAAAAAAAAAAAAAAAAGTTCAAGAAGAAAGAAAATGCTTTGAAATTGATTGTGGTACCAATTGTACTTTATTGCTTGATATGCTTGAACTATGGAATATTATAATATCTCTAAGAGCCCCAATAAAATAATTAAAGATGAAAAAAAATGTGAATCCTACGATAGCTCATACACACATATACACATAAACACATGCATGCATAGTTGTATTCTATTTTTATTTTGCACTAATGGAATATATACTCATATATGAACCAACAATTTTTACATTAAATATGTATAAGAAATATCTTAAGCAATCAGTATATAGAGTGAACCTCATTTTCTTGATGGCCATGTGATGTGAATATGGTATAATTCCTA
>PVJH01033632.1:0-21406 GCA_004026705.1 Nesogale talazaci | reverse complement strand
TTTTTTACTTTTATTCTTTACTTTCAAAGTTATCGATATGTAACAACCAAATATATTGAAAATATATAATAGTTTCAGTACCGGATACATTTTAATTAAATGAAATGTTATATAATTAAAGGTATTTAATTAAATGTTACGAAAATGTTTCACCACTGTTATAGGGTTAAAATAAAATTGAAACAAAAACTGTAACAAAATTTTAGTGGCTCTCCTTCTACTTGCTACCCAGAATTGCTTTTCTTTGGGTTGGGCTGCTGCAAACCCACAGCCCCGCATGAGAGATGGCCTTCTCACCGCTGCTAACTCACAGCCCCACATGAGAGATGGCCTTCTCACCACAGCGCACAGCAAACCTTCCCAGCACCCCAGTACTTCCAACTGCAAAGCACAGAGGAATGATGGATTCTAAGTATTCCTTATAATCATCACTATCAAACCGAAAAACAAGTAAAAACTATGGGGGGGTGGGGGGGTGGGGAATGACAGCTGTATGGCATTTTCAACAGAGCAGATATTACCACGTTTCTTAATTTGTTAACTTAGTAACGGATGTATAAACTTTATTGAGCGCTGAGAGATGGAATTTATTAACAGTAGTGAGAGCAAATAGACTTCAATTATTGCCATTTTCTCAACAGGAAATAGCAGTCGCTGTTGCACAGGAACATTTCTTTAAAACAGTCTAACTAGCTCCAGATACATGGTTGGCATTGAGCACTTGTGGAGTAATCTGTAAAGTGAGAACAGGGACGCCGTGTTTAAGGACTTGGGGAGAGTTAGAAATAATAAAGCCTGACCTCTTTCAGGTTGCTAAAAAGACGGAGGCTCAGTCTTTAAATAAACTGCCCAAGATGAGGTCAGATGTCAAGTCCTATGTTTAATTTTCATTACTCTTGTATTCCCTTCATAGTTCTTCATAATGATCAAATCTGTTTCTTCCACTCCACTCGAGATTGGCAAAATTTTTCTGCACACACAACTTCCAAAGAACATTGCTCAATGGGACAAGAGAAGTTAATGAAACAAGGATTAACACTCAGCCACTTCTTTAGGTGCTCAGTAAGGAACTGTCATCTCCTCATGTGTATATGTGCCTGGGTGAGAGATGGGAAGGGGTTGTATGGAATTTATTAAGACTTTTTATCAAAGGAACTTCTCCTTTGACTCCAAGCAAGCAGACGCTTACCTACTTATCCCACCACACATCTGGCTGCTTATCAAACTCTCGGGGCTTGTGTGTCGCTCTGATGTTGGAAGCTATGTTACTGGCGTGTCCCATGGCAGCAGGGTCATGTATGGTGGGCAAGTTTCAGCAGAGTTTCTAGATTACGATAGCCCGAGAAGAAGAGCCTGGTGATCTACTTCGAAAGAAGCCAGTGAAAATCTCAGAACAGAAGACTGTCTGACTTGCTTGATCAGATGTCATCAAGAGGGAACGATCATTGTAGGCGGGAATTAGGCTTGGTGACCAGTGAAGTTGAGGGAGGTGGATGGAAACAACGGCTTCCACTCTGCCAGCTCAGCTATTCCAGAGATCATGAGGGTAATGCAGAATCAGCAGTATCGAGCCATAGGTTTGGGCTGGTATGGAGTTGGACTCTCCTTTTCACCTGTGCAGCTGGAGGAGAGGAGATGCGGTCCCTTCTGCCATGTCATCGATCCCCGAAGACAACACTATGTCAAACACCCACTTACCCCTTACTTGACAGAAATCGCCATAAGGAATTTTCAACTCTACCTTCCAGTATGTTTAAGGGAAAAGAAATAGTACCCAAAGGTGATTATAAGAACTTCTGGGGCTGAGCCCCGATGGCGTAGTGGTTGTGTGCGGGACTGCAGCCTACTAGGTTGGCAGTTCAAATCCAGCAGCAGCTCTCCAGGAGCAAGGCTGGGTCTCCTACTCCCACCAGCGGGCAGTGATGCCCACAAAAAAAAAAAAAAAAGAACTTCTGATAGTTACAAGAGGAAAGGTGGGCCTCGATCCTGAAGCTATGGAGTCCTAAAGGAATGCAAGAGTTAAGCCCTGGCTGCTACCTGAAAGATTGGTGCGTATCTACACAGCGGCTCTGCAGGATGAAGCCATGTGGCCAAGTTCTGCTCCCATAGAGACGAGTTCTTATGAAGTCCTGTGGGACAGTTCTAACATGTTCTATGGGGTTAATCTGAGTTGAAATCAACCAAACGGTACCTAAAAACAATCCTGGCTTTTATTTTATCCCGGTCCTTATGCCCAGGAAGTACCAAAGTGAAGGCCCAGGGGCAAGGCACAGCTTGGAGGGACTTGGGTGGGTGAAGCCGTGAGACGCAGTGATAGGACTACAGTGTAGCCAGGGTGATCAGTTCTCTAGGACCGTCTGCTGCTCTGCCGCCGTGGTAGAAGGTCCACGTTTTGAATCCAATGTCTCACGTGCTCTTCACTTGGCCACTGGGTGAGGATACAGCCTAGCAACAACCCAGGATGCTTGTGGGATCTAAGGAACTCCCAAGTGCTTCAGGGGGTGGGGGAAATCCCCATGGCTCAGATTCTGGTGACTCAGTAAATCCTAGATTGGGGTGAGGAAGGACTGAGCCCTGCTGTTCCCCATGGTGGGGGATATTGGCTACTCCCTGCCTCGTCACTCTGGGATACTCAGTCATATCAGGTTTGAGGTTTTGTAAACTGATCCTCAGATGCAGACACTACCAAGAAGGCAAAGACTCCCTTGATCATCTCTACCTTCAATAGCAGGCAGAGAGAAAAACCAGATTTACAAGGAATCAAGGCATTAAAGATTAGGGGCTCAATTATGGTCCTGAATAGGATGAGTAATAATAAACAAAGCCAGCCTTAGGATGTCAACGTGGCCGAGTATAATCCACCCCAATGTTTTAGTCTCAATGATGATTCTACCTGGCAACTCCTCTGTTATCTTTAATCATTGGTCTATTACTGTAAGCCAGCATTAACCAAAACCTGATTCATCGCTGTATGTCTCGGCTGAGCTGAAACTACTCATCTTCTTCATAAATAATATTTCTAGGTCTCCTTTCCTTTGTGTGGGCCATGAACCACCTGCATTAGAACCAAACTACTCAATCAGGAATTGGAGCCTCAATCTCAGCATGCAAGACTCCTATGTTTCCTACCAATCCCATTTCCCACAAATATACACAGGTACCAGCCTCACCTGTTTGAACCCAGCACACCCTGATGAGCACACATACTTAAAAATACAGACTGGTCACACATTAACCTGAACCAGTTAGTTAATAGGGTCATTCTACTGTGGACTAGGTTCAAAGTCTGAGCATTTTGAACCTTAGAGACTAGTGATAGGAACTGCTGCTGCTTTAAAGCTGATTCTGTAAATCGGGACTGGATGGGTAGCAAGGGCAAAAGAATAAAGCTAAGGGTTCTCACATATGCTGTGTGTGTGCATGCGTGCACGTGTGCAAACACACACATGTGCATGTTGAGAATAAGAAAAAAAGACCAAATCAAACACCGCCATTGTGTCACTTTCAATTCATAGCGATCCTATAGGGAAAAGTAGAGCTGCCGTGAGTTTCCACAACTACCCTTTTTCATGCTTCTCAACTTAATACTTTGTAAACAATGAGTCATGATCACAATATTAGAGACACTTTTTTTTTTTTTACCACATGAAGGTAACTGTTAAAAGCTAAATGCTGGCAGAGTCTATAACCTAAAAGAATGGGCAAATGTTTTAATTATTAATTAATCGTTATCTTGCTTTTGCTTCACACAGGTTGACAGATGAACAGATCACACCTGCATTATAAGTCATCAGTGGCCAATCATAAATTAAGCTGATTTTTATAGCTATATTTCCCCCTTCAAGAACCACTTTATCGGGATCTAATATAGATATCACTTCATTCCATAGTTCAATCACATCGAGCAGAGAGTGCTGTATAATTTACTGCTACCACAACCAGTTTCAAAACATTCTCTTCCTTCTTGAACTTGCAGCAGCCTTTTAAGAACTACAACCCTTAATCAGAGTAGAAAGCCTTATCTCTCTCCCTCAAAGCAGCTGGTGACCTTGCAGTTAGCAGTCCAGCCTGTAGCCCACTGCATCACTAAGATTCCTACTGGGAAGGAGGAGAACAAACCAGAAAGTATGTAAACAGAAGTTATCTGATTGGTCAATGAAATCTCTATAAGCCTTGCAAAAGCTGTAATCAAGCTAGATCTGCACACAGTCTGGGTGCAGGATTGAACTGACTTCGCTGCCCTCACTTCCCTGTGCGCCGGACCTGTTCCCACACGGAAGGAGTGCAACCAGGTGTGCTACTGTCTCCTTAGAAAGGGCAGCAACCATTCCTGCGAGCTGAAAGGACCCTCATGGGTCTTACCCTATTACTGAAGCATATTCCTTTCTGTAGATTTTCCAGGGAAGATGACGACACCCACAAAGTAACCACACAGCCCATGGTCACATGCAGTGAGCCACTCATGCCTTGGAAGAAGCACAGCCAGAATGCGCCTTAGAAGCAAGGATGGCGAGTCTTTGTTTCACAGACTTGAGACTCATTATCAGGAAAGACCAATCCCCGGATAAGGATGTCAGGTTGGCTAAGGCAGAGAAGCAACAAAAAGCAAAAGGCTCTCACCGAGGCGGAGCGACGCAGGGCTGGAACAGCGGGCTGGAATGTGCCAGCAGTTGTGAGGCCTGCAAAGGAGCAGGCAGCGCCTCGTTTGATTGGACGAAGACAGGGTCGCGAAGAGCCAGGACCCAGTTGACAGCACACACCAACAGCATAACAGAAATAGCTCATTTGATTTCATGTTACTCCTTGTGCAGCTCCCGGGTAGTTACTGAGATCAAAGGAGACATTCTTCTAGAGTGAGGGGGGAAGGAGGAGGATGGGTGGATGGAAGAAAAAGAGGAGCAGGATGGAGAAGCCAGAAAGAATATTTATCTTGGGATTTTTTCATCAGTCTGCCTTTCCTCATAATCATTGCAGAACAAATGCTCATCCCAAAGGCTCAGGAGTTCTGGGTCCAGGCTGCAAGGCATATACATCTGATGGCAAGTGCCTGTACACACATTTAACCCACCCGCAAAGCCCCTTGTGAATGTCACAGAAGCACTTGAATCCACTGCATCTGGGGAGTGAGAGTCAGGAGTGCACTTTGGTCAAGACAGAGCATCCAACTTGATCCTCTCCCGCTGCCTCTGTAGCTGATGGTTGGGGAGGGAGGGGGAGGAGGGACAGGTTGGAGATGAGTTTTCTAGGCTGGACATGTCACCCCCAAGGGAGAGAGCCCATCCCAGGAGATATGCACCACAAATCTCTGGGCTGTGGGCGAAAAGCAGCGCGGCTACTTTCGTTCTTTCTTGAACTCATCCTGCAAAGACTTATTTATCAACAGACTAATGAGGGAGCTTCAAAACTGTAGGGGAAAATGGAAAGAAAAGATAAAGACATTTTCCCACAGACTTTTTGCAGTCCTCTTCATATGCATGTATATTGGAGGCTCGTGGTGAAATCAGTGGAGACATGTGAACAAGCCATTGGTGAACAGTCTGTCAGGAGTGTTTCAGATACTTGGCAAGAAGAGACACAGGTGCACAGGTAGGTAAGCATGCATGCAAGGGAGGGAAGAAGAGTGGTAGGAAGACAAGGGGGGGTGGGGAGAGACAGAAAATGAATATAATTTCATTCTCTTAAGTGAGTGATTCTCAACCTTCCTAATGCCACAGCTCTTTAACACAGTTTCTCATGTTGTGGTGACCCCCCAACCATAAAATTATTTTCACCGCTGTCATTTTGCTAGTTAGAAATGGGGCGACCCCTGTGAAAGGGTTACTCCACCACCAAAGGGGTTGCGACCCACAGCTGTTTAAGCCCTTTTTTGAGGTAGACTAAAATTCTGTGTTAAATCCCCCAGTTTCCCAGTGGCAACATTTACAGCCTTGCTCAGGTTTTTCCTGGTATCTGAAATGCAGGTAAACATCGAATTCACATAGAATTACTTTCTAGCAGGTTTTCAAATTAAACTTTCAACTCGGCATAAAAATAACAAAATTGACCTAAACAGGCGGTGGAACTGCTCCCAGGGTCAAGTGCTATGTGACCTCACTATCAGGACACCAGCTTTTCTTGGTGAGGACCATTCTACAAGGACTCCATTCACAGAGGATTGCCAGAATGCACCAGGAGAAAGGTATAGAAACAGGTATTACTGAGACCCTGAACTTGATTTCAGCCATCAGAACTGTGGGAAAATAAACTTGTTTTTAAAAACCACTCAACTTGTGGTATCTTTTTTTGTAGCAGCTCAAGGTAACCAATACATGCTTCAAAAGAATTGCCATCTTTGGTCTGGGTCACCCTAGGCCAATAAACAACTGAGAAGCAGGGCCTCCCTAACCAGCAGGGACTGAAGCCAGTCTGTTCACGTCCTGGATGGACCCCACAGAACAGCCCTAAGCACTCTTGGCCTCAACGTCGTCAACTATAAAATGGGGATATGAGCAGCGCCCACAAATTTGGAGATTAACTGACTTAATGCATACAAAGTACACACAGTAACCATTACATCAGTATTTGACATTACTACTATCATTATTCCCCGTGTCATACTGTATGGCTTGTGTGTTGCGGTGATGCTGGAAGCCATACTGCTGGTGCTGCAAATGCCAGCAGGGTCATCCAAAGCGAACAGGTTGTCTGTTCAGAGTAAGAACAGACAAGGAAGGGGTTAGATCCCCACTTCTAGAAGAAGGAGCCACTGAAAACCACACGCATAGCTTTGAAACATTGTCAGATACCGCAGGCCTAATGAAGGGCAGCAGCACATTGTCAGAGCTGGAGCTGGAGGACGGGCACGAGAGAACAGTGCCACTGCTGTCACCCCATGAGATTCTGCTGAGGCGCATCCAAGGATTGCAGCAGTACACTGACCTGGGGCGCTCGGAGGCTCAGACTGACTTCAGAAGATGGTGGCACAAGGGATATCATTGCTGAGAGCAGCTGGATCTTGGCTCAAAGGAGAGAATACCAGAAAGCTGCCTTCTTTTTCTTTCTTTATTCCCCCAGAAAGATGTCTTCTTTTTCCTTCTTTATTCCCCCAGAAAGATGTTTTCTTGTGTTTTATGCCAAGGCATTCAACTGTGTGGATCATAACAAACCATGGATAACCTTGAGAAGAATGAGAAGTCCAGAACAGAAGGTCACTGTGGGTCGGAACGATTTGATGGCACCTAACAACTACAATATTATCATTATTTTCATGATGATTTCTTAGAGTTCAGGTATGCTCTGAGGATCTAGGAAAGGAGCATTCGGCCTAGGAAGGTCTTTGATAAAACCACAGAACACAGGTTTAATTTCTTAGTGTGGTTAAGGCACTAAGTTGCTGATGTCGGCAAGCCTCTGTGTGTCTTTTCCTGAATACCATGCAGAAGAATCGCAATCCATGTTCGAGCTCCTCAGAGCTATCAGAAGTACAATGAAACGGTAGATGTAATCAGGTTTCTAAACATTCTAATTACTCAGTTGGTTGGACGCTTAGGCCTACGATTACTATCCCACCATTCAAGTAGCTTTAAGTATTAAACAAATCCTATGGTTTCTCATGTTGCTTACTTTGTCCCATACAGAGACTCACTGCCATCCCAGTCAGATCCCATGCACAGAAGCCCCATAGCACAAAGTAAAACTGCCCTCTTGGGGTTTCTGAAGTTGTAAACTTTTGTAGAAAAGGAAAGTCTCATCTTCCTCCAGTGGGGCCACTGGTGGATGCAAACCACTGACCTTGCGGGTGATCAACCTGGGGTTACCAACATGTAACACACTGTGCCCTCAGGCTGGAATAGCAACTATGGACCTGGGGTGGGAGGCTCAGTTACAAAGCAAAGAGGTCATAGCCTTTTCAACAGTCTTCCAGAGACTCCAAGGCAGTGGTTCTCAACCTGTGGGTCACGACCCCATGTGGGGGGTTTCCCCCGAGTTATAACAGTAGCAAAATTACAGTCCTGAAGCAGCAACAAAAATAATTTGATGGGGGCAGAGCCCCGGTGGCGTAGTGGTTGTGCGCGGGACTGCGGCCCATTGGGTCGGAGGTTCAATTCCAGCAATGGGGCTGGGCCTCCTACTCCCACCACCGGAGAGCAGTGATGCCCATTAAAAAAATAATAATAATTTGATGGGGGATGGGGCACCACAAAATGAGGAACTGTCTTAAAGGGTCGCGGCATGAGGAAGGTTGAGAACCACTGCTCTAAGTGCTTCTGAGAAAGGAAGTGACTCAAAAAACCAGAGAGCAGGGAAGAGTGAAAGGGCAAGAATGCTCTGACAACTTCACCACATACGGAACCGAGGGATTCTGCCATCTGCTTGAAGGGTCCCCAGCACTGTAGGGGAGAGATTCTTTGCCTCAGAAGAAGACAATTCAGAATGGAAGACGCCCTGGAACTGATGCACTCAAATGTGAATATTATACTCTTTCTGTAAATGTGCCAACCATCAACTTTGCAGACAAGTGCGTTGAAGATAAAGCCTGAGTTACAGTTTTAGGGAAGAAGTCACTTTAGAATATTTTTTAATATAGATTTTATTGTGGGCTCTTACAACATTCAATACATCATTCGTATTAAAAATATTTGTTCACATGTTGCCACATTCATCTACATTATTTACTTGAACCCCTCCAGCATAAGCTTCTCTTCCCCTCTTTCCTGTAGTTTTTTAATTTTTTAATTCCAACTCTCCATATTTCCCCTTTCCCCTTCTCCTCACCCACAAACTTCCAATAATTTACAAATTGTTATTACCTCTTCATATCTTATACTGTCTAATGTGTCACTTTACTCACCCACCCCCCATTGTCTGCATCCCAGAGAGGAGGTCACATGTAGATCCGAGAAATTTTAAATAGTTTAAATATTTAGAATATTTTAAAGTGCAAAAAAATATAAAGAATTTTGAAAACACCGAAATCTGTTGCCACCCCAAAATGATTGGATACCACACCATCCAATCTTCCTGCTGGTTCACTAAATGCAGGTGTGTTTGGAGCACACTGTATTTGTAGAAATTATTCTGCATAGGCTGAACCCTGGTGGCATAGTGGTTGTGCGCGGGACTGCGGCCCACTGGGTTGGAGGTTCAATTCCAGCTCCCAGGAGCAAAGGCTGGGCCTCCTACTCTCACCACCTGAGGGCAGTGATGCCTAATAAAAACAAAACAACAACAACAAAAAAAGAAATTATTCAGCATAAGTAGGTTTTTATTCCTGCATATATGGTTTTAAGAGTCAACATTTTTTGCTTTATATGCTAAGAAGAAAATTTTCAAATAACCAATGGGGAGGCAGAGTGTGTACGTAATTGTTGACAGTGACTGACTGGATGAGCATTGGGTTTGCCAAGAGGTTTTGGAGACATGGGAAGAACACTCCACTCACTCCTTACTTAATAGACATGGCTACATCCTAAGTGCCAGTCTTCTGTGAACGCGGGTGTTATGCACAGAAGACAATCACATTGGATCATGATATGGAGGATGATGACATCATTACATAATTACCAAATTACATCATTACACAACTGTGAGACCACAGAGAATTAAGATCAAGCCAAGTTGTCACATAACCTTAATCATCACAATCAGTGTTACTTTTACGTAGCACCTTGGCATTTGTTGGTACTGCCAGACGTGTGTCACTAATGGGCAAAATCATGATACACATTGATTACTGTAACTGTAAATGTGAGGTGTCAGATGAAGGAGGTCCATGTATGTTGTCTATTATCAGATCATCAAAGTGTGAGGGAGTGATAGGGAGAAAATCTAAGAAAGTGTGAAGCTCAGTGAAGAAGGGCCGATGCTCAAGATCTGAGGCACCCACATGTAATGTGCACGTTTGCCCAACAGGAATTTGGTTGCTGCTGATATTTAAAGTCTTTAGGAGACAGACATGAGGTAATGGGACCAGAACTTCTATTTTCAAATCCAAACCTTATGGTTCGGCTGTGACACATCATGACCGGTGGTTGACAGACATACCCCTTCCATTCGTTAAAAATAGTAACCCGGGTTACTATTAGTGACATTAAGTAAATAGTAACATTACGGGCATTTACTGGGGACCAGATTTAATCCCCCAGCAGTCAGAAACTCAATAAACTGTAATTTTGGGTTTGGTAGTACCTTCAATTCTCTTCATAGATGTCAAAGTCAAGAAAAGGACATAGGCAAGGAGTCTTTTATTGTCCACCTTTAAGAAAGAACCGAAGTTTCGAGGCACAAAAGACAGAGGTTTGGTGCGCCGGACTGCGGCCCACTGGGACGGAGGTTCAATTCCAGCAGTGGGGCTGGGCCTCCTACTCCCACCACCAGAGAGCAGTGATGCCCCCCCCACCAAAATAAAAAAATAAAGTAGAGCCCTTTAATTGAAGAAAAAAAAAAGACAGGTTTGAGTCTTCGAGGGCTTTGTAAGTAAGCGCATGTACTGCAGAGCATGAGAGGCATGTCTATCCCACATTCAAAAGCAGATGGTGGCAAATGGACTAGCCTGCATGAGCTTGCTAAAAGTTGCTAAACAAAGAGTAAGTCATCTCTAAAATAGTTAAAGACCAAGAATGCAAATGCTCACCTCAGGATGTGCTAAAGATTACTGATCAAGACGGACGGGGGCTGAGCCCCAGTGGCGTCATGGTTGTGTGCGGGACTGCGGCCCACTGGACTGGCAGTTCAAATCCAGCAGCAGCTCTCTAGGAGCAAGGCTGGGCCTCCTACTCCCACCAGAGGGCAGTAATGCCCCCCCCCCCAAAAAAACCCCAAAAAAAACAAACAAAAAAAAGGAGGATGAATAGGGTATGAAAGAGAGGAGAGCCACCATGGTCTTCAGCACCACTGCAAAACTGGCCTGGGAATAAGGTCTCTAGGATGGGAGTTTTCTTCAATGGTTTCAGATTTGGGGATTGGATTCTAAGTCCCTGGAGCACAGGGTGACTTCTACAATGTGCTGGTAGTCCTCTGGTGACTTCTGGAATAGTCAGCAGGCTTCAGGGCAGGAAGGTGATGAGAAAAAGATGCATTATAAATAAGCCACCCCCACCAGCAGCAGCAAGCAGCACAACTGAGGTTCACCAATCATATATTTCTGGCATGCCAAGAAGCTCTGCTTTGGGATGGTCTTTTTTTTGGGGGGGGGGGGAGGGGCATCACTGCCCTCAGGTGGTGAGAATAGGAGGCCCAGCCTTTGCTCCGTGGAGCTGGAATCGAACCTCCATCCTAGTGGGCCGCAGTCCCGCACACAACCACTACGCCACCGGGGCTCAGCCCTGGGATGATCTTTATTTATGGACAATTTATCTGTGAATTTGCCTACTCCTTGAAAGTTTTTTGTAATCCCAAAGCCTAGTTTGCAGTACTCTTCTGGTGATATGCCATTATGTACAGCACAGCAGAAAATTTGAGTCACCCAATTGGGCTCATATTACCCAACACCCTGATCAATCATTTGAGTTATCACACTGAAAACAAATGTCTTCCGGGTATTTTTTGCCATTCTACATTTTTTGCATATTTGCAATTTTAGTTGGGAATTTTACTGTTTAAAACACGCCCCCCCCCTCAAAAAAAAGGGGGCTGAGCTCTGGTGGTGTAAGTGGTTGAGTGTAGGACTGTGGCCCGCATTCTTGGCAGTTCAAATCCAGCGGTGGCTCTCAGGAGTAGCACTGGGTAGCTCCCATGATCACCAGAGGGCAGGATGCCCCAAAATAATAATAATAATAATAATAAAAGGTCCCCAAATATCATGCTACAGTGCTATGCAGTATTCTTAAGCACTGGGACACTCTCATCTGCCTTACAGGGAAAAGTGGTGTATCAGACAAGATCTGTTCAGGCATAAGTCAGTGCTGTGGGTTTCGGGTTCGTTTTCAATAAAACAGTAAATATATTAAGTAGTGTCTTCTTTTTTTCTTCCATGTCCCGCAGTAGTGTCTTTAAATAAAAACATTCATAGAACAATGTCATGGACTGAATTTTTTTTTTTTTTTTTTTGGCATCACTGCTCTCCGGCGGTGGGAGTAGGAGGCCCAGGCCCACTGCTGGAATTGAACCTCCGTCCCAGTGGGCCGCAGTCCCGCGCACAACCACTATGCCACCGGGGCTAAGCCCTATGGACTGAATTTTTGATGACAAAGCTATGACCAAATATTGGCTGGATCCAAAATCTATATATCTCCAAGGAGTCATGGTCCAGTATTTGCTAATTAATTCAGTGTTCCTGGTGAGTTGATAACACTAGTTAACTATTGTGAATAACAAGAATCAACTGTATCGATAACTCCTCAGGACTAATAAGGGGAGCAGCAATACTAGGAGAGAAAGGGAAGGCGGGGAGAGAGGGGGAACCGATCACAATAATTGATATATGACCCGGGGGGAGGGAGAGCAGCGGAAAGCAGAAAAGTGGGTAAAGGGAGGCAGAGGTCGATATAAAAGGAGGGGAAAAAAGAGAATAGTTTATAAATTATCAAGGGGACATTGGAGAAGGGGAAAAATGAGCTGATACTAAGGGCTCAAGTAGAAAGAAAATGTTTTAAAAAAGATGATGACAACATACGTACAAATGTGTTTGACATGATAGATATAAGTATGGGTTGTGATAAGAGCTGTAAGAGCCTCCAGTAAAATAAAATTAAAATACAAGAATTAAAAAAAAATCAACTGTATCCCATTTGGTCCTGGTGACACCTACATAAAGTAGGTTCTAGTGTTATCCCCTATTTTAGGGATGGGGACACTCCCGATTAGAGAGACAAAGGACTTAGCCAAAGTCACAAAGCTGGTAAGGAGTTGAAGTGAGGATCTGAACCTGGAGGGTCGAGTTTACAACATCCCCTGCTGTGCTTTACGAGATTGAAATTGCAGCCCAGTGCCCTTGGAACATCTGATCTTTAGGATCTAATCTCACAGACTCACTATGACTCTGAACCAACCTGATGCCGTGTACCAATAACAATCTTTAACAAGTTCCTAAGTTTCTCATTCCGAGTTTCCTCACTTTTTACAGGATCACGATACTTGGGTCTATCCACTACTGTAGGGTCATGAGGTCCAAATGAGACCAGTGAATGCCAATTGCAAAGTATGACATGCTAAACAATGTCATCTATTTTCATTATTCTGAATCAAAGAGAAAGAGGATTCTGATTATTCCCAGGGTGCTCATCTTGTCCAACATAAAATTTTTAAATTTCAATAACTCATCAATATGGGACAATGAAAAGACTGATTTTGCCTGGTAGGCACATTAAGAAAGAGCAGAAAACATTCCCTGTCTCAGAAACATGTGACTGGCAGGGATGGGGCTGGCAGTAATTGTTCCAACAAGACAGTGACCTTAGCCTGGTTCTCTGTGGGGCTCTGTGGCTCCAGTGATGAAGTGCTGCTCTGTTGGCAGGAGAGTGACAGTCCCCTTTCTGGAAAGGAAATACATTTTCTTTCAAGCATTTGTGGCTCTCCAGATAATGACTTCCTTCCTGTTCCACAAAAACAAGGCAGAGCTCCTGGAAGTGACAGCCCCTATTCCATACTCCTGAACTGCACCCAAAGTCAGGCGGTCTAACACCGGGTTTCTAAAGCCTTTACTTCCTCAGGAACAAAGATGCCAGGATTTGAACATCAAGTTTAGAAAGCGTTACCACTGAGCACAGCCACGCAGGACTTGGACGCGGCTGACAGTCCTGTAACTCCCCAACAGGGCTAAAGTCCGTGAACTCTTCCTGGCTCAAGGCACATTCTGGCATGACCTGCTTGAGTCCATTTCCCTCCTCTGACTAGTAAGTCTGCGGAGAAGGGAAGTCTACTGCCTGCACTGAGAGCTTCATGAAGGAGGGCAAAGTTGGGACAGAGGAAAAAAGAGCACTATGAAATGAAATAACAGAGGAACAACAGAGAAGAGGAGCAGGTAACACTGTATGGACCTACAACTTGACAGAGGCCATTAGTGTCACAGAATGGTAAGTGACATGATCCATATATAGCATGTGTTCCGCAATGCTTCAACAAAGGAAAGAAAGAAGGTAGATAGGAAGGAAGAGAACTTTAGCTACCCACCATTGAGTAGTCTGTGAATATGTTGCCGGGAGAGAGAGGTGGGAAATACCGTATATATTCAAGTATAAGCCAACCCAAATATCAGCCGAGGCATCTAATTGTACCACAAGGACTGCATTAAAAATGTGCTGAGAAACTCGGCTTATACACGAGTATATCGGGTACTTGAATCCAATGAAGGTCGCTGGGACATAATTTGAGAAAGATTTGAGAGTAATGGGATTTTCTGTAATCTTAAAAGTATTTAGCACTTTAAACATTTATCTTTGCATTTATCTTTAAATGCACATGGGGTCCATGCTCCATTCAAGGAGACTTCATGGGGAAGCCCTCAATGGCAAACACAAAGGCTGGCGATTCTGACCCGGCAGTGGCACTGTAGGAGGACCAGGGGGCGGTCTGCTGCTGGAGGGATGTCCGGCCTTGGGAACCCTGTGGGGAGGTGTTACTCTAGTCATTCTTTATGGGATGAAATTGGTCAGATGGAAATAGGTTTGGGCTTGTAATCCATGCTTGATAAAGAAAAATCAGAAAACACCATACGTCAAACAAGTAAGGGGCAAAGTGCCTAGTCTTACCATTTGTTGGTTCAGCAGTCTATCTTTACAGATTTTTCTCCCTATGGAAGAGCTTGTGTGATTCTAGCGTATTTCTGAGCACAGGTTATACTGATGCTAACACATCAGTATTATGTGTTAGTAGAACAAATCAAGCACATCCTTGCATATTTCAAAAACTACCAGTTCTTTCTTGGTGAGAACATGAATCCAGATGGCATGGTTGCTCTCCTGGACTACCGTGAAGATGGTGTGACCCTGTGTATGATCTTCTTTAAGGCTGGCTTAGAGAGAGAGAAATGTTAACACAGTGGGCAACTCACGATGGATCGACTCATCCTAACCGGCTGCGGTTCGTCCACACAACACCAGGACTTAGACACAGGGAACTGATGTCATCTCGAGCTCTTCATTTACTTTTGACTTTGATTTATATGGAGTGAAGTCTTTTTCTTTCTTTTGGCAGCACTGCCTCTGGTGGTCGTGGGAGCTACCCAGTGCTGCTCCTGAGAGCCGCCGCTGGACTTAAACCACCAAGCCTGCGGGCCACAGTCCCGCACTCAACCACTTCAGCCACCAGGCCTCAGCCCTCTGTTTTTTCTTTTTAAACCGTATAGTTTGTTTAAAATAAAATGCATTTAAACTCAAAAAAATAATCTTATTAGGTAGATGAGAAAAGGAAATGAGCATTCTAAAGGATGAGCAAATGAAGAAACATTTGTGAAGAAGAGGAACTGAAAACAAGAACAGCTCTGTGTCTGTAAATTAACTGTAAGACTCAAATGGGGTTTGGGAAAACTTGGAAAAGCAGGTTGGAAGTCTCTTGTAAATGGAAATGCTCACTTGCTTTATAACTCTGCAATTCCATTCATGTGTATTCCCAAGAGAAATTTTAAAAAACAAGTTTACCAAAAAAAGTACACAAATCTCCAAGGCAGCTTTTTTTTTTTCACAATAGTAAAAGTTTGGAAATACTGCAAATATTCATCAACAGGAGAATGACTACACAAATTTAATCATATTCATAGAAACAGGATATAATAACAATAAAATTAATGAACCATTTCTATGCATGACAAATTACATTACATTATGCATCCCAAAGCCACGCTGAACATAAGCCATAATCACACATTCTGATTTGATTGATCTTGCACTAGCCCCATAAATTACATTTCACTATCTTTGGGGTTTTTTTTTTGTTGTTGTTGTTGTTACAGTTGTTTTTCATTAAATCATTTTATTGAGGGCTCATAAAACTCTTATCACAATCCACACATCCATCGTGTCAACCACTTTTGTACATTTGTTTCCCTGATCATTCTCAAAACACTTGCTTTGTGCTTGAGCCCCTGTTTTGAGCCCCTGTTATCCGCTCCTCATTTTTCTCCCCTCCCTCCCCACTCCCCCTTCCCCATAAACTCTTGATAATTAATAAACTATTATTATTTTGTCTGATCTTACACCATCTGGCATCTCCCTTCACCGATTTCTCTGCTGTCCGTCCCCCAGGGAGGAGGTCATATTTAGATCCTTGTAATCTGTTCCCCCTTTCTCCCTCACCTTCTATCTTTTCTTTTAATAATTAAAAACACACATGAATCTTTGGCGACTAGGTGGCACTGATGTATCTGTACCCAGCTCAGTTCCATCACCTGTGCTAGAGAATAGAGTCCCTGCCATCTACTGCTATAGCAGAGACAGCCATCACAACCCTCTGGATTTCAGCTCTCCTTAGTATATGAATTTACCATGAGATGGAACTGACTTGATGGCAAGAGCTTTTGGTTTTATGGCGATTCTTGGAAAAATAACACCTAAAAGTATATTTACTTATTTATTATTTACGGAGCAGTACTACATTCCAGCAGGCTGTGCAGTATGCTTCATGTGGAAGAAATGTTAGTAAGAATAGATTTTGGGGCTGAGCCCCAGTGGCGTAATGGTTGAGTGCGGGACTGCGGCCCACTGACTTGGTGGTTCAAATCCAGCAGCAGCTCTCCAGGAGCAAGGCTGGGCCTCCCACTCCCACCAGAGGGCAGTGATGCCAAAAAAAAAAAAAAAGATTTTAACTCAGTGTGACACCAAAATATAAGACCCTTCACTATACAACACTGCCACGTACAGTCACAGGCCTAAAGTGCAGGAGAGGAGTGAGATTCCTGCCCTGCCTTAAGAAATTAAAAATTTACAAAACTGACAATCTAATAAAAACAATGACAAAGATGAAGTACAGGCAACCCAGCCCACAGATTACAAATGCGATCCTTTAATAAGCCTTTCAGAATGTTTAGATCAGTCGGAGTAGGTGCACAGTGGTCTTAGTTTAGTGCACTGTGGAAGGTCGATCATTAAACCCACCAGCTACCCCACGGGGGAGCAATGTGCAAATCTATGCCATAGAGCTCAACAGACACCCTTGCAAACCCTGTAGGCTCCCTGTGAGTTGGAATCAACTCACAGACAGTGGGTTTTTCTTGGCAAACTGCAAGAAAAGGTGGGAAGCCTTTTCAATGACTTAAAGGCTGTACTGTGATCGTGATGAAGAGCTTAGTGTCTGCAACTTTGCAGGACAAGCACAGATGATCTGTAGGCTGCCTGTTAGTAGCTCATAGGAGTGCTGTGTGAAACCCTCCCAAAGAGAATGACTGACAATTTTGCCTATGTTGGCTCGTCAAACTGGCAAAGACAAAGACATAACCAATAGGTGATCTTAACACAAGAGATGACCCAGCACAGTGAGGAGGGAGCTTAAGATTTGGAACTAGCTACACCTGGCTTGGATGTCCGCTAAGTATTCACATTTGTGAAATACGATTCCCCAACAACTTGAAGAACTGTTATAAGAAATAGAAACAATACCTGTGTTGACCCAAGTACCTTCCTGCCGGAGAGAGAAACGCAATTTAGAGTAACTTTTAGTTCTTGAGCAAATAACTGGTGTTAGTCCTCTTTCCAACACGTCTCCTATTAAAATTGGTGTCAATCACCTATCAGTCTCTCCTCTTAATACAGTGATATAAAGACTGAAAAGCTAGAGTAGCAGCACTAGCCTTAGTGATTTGCTGGCATGTGGTATCCCTCCTCACCTGCAGATGGTGTTAGTCACAAGAGACCATGACGTTGTGGCTACACACAGTTGAGTGTCTCAGTCTGAGTAAGGCCCCCAAACATTAGACATAGCAGCAGCAGCAGCTACAATGGGCTGTGACTTATTCCTTGTACTTATTGTTATTCATGTAATTATTTTTTAAAATTGTGGCAAAATATACACAACAAAGCATCCTACAATTCAACTTCTACATGTATAACTCGGTGCCGTTGTTCTGTTGTACAACTATTTTTAATATCCTTTTTCAAAGGATATAACCACCGTTAAACATAAAGTCCGTGCTCCTTAAGCAAAAACTCTTCCTCCTTCACCCATGGTGAAGTTTAGCTTATTTATTTATTTGGCTTATTTATATATTTTAGTAGTTTCACCATGTAATATTCACATATCATACACTTCCATACTTACATCGTTTGAACAAAGAGTTGTCTATACAACATTACAGTCAGCTCTAAGACTCCCTGTCCCCTCCCTCATTCATTGTTTGCTCCCCAATTCCACTCCCCCATCCCTGATAAACCGCTGTATCTGTTACTCTCTATGCATTAAAGAAACAGCAACCTGAGAAGTATGGACCTTATCAGCAGAGCAATGTTCACTTTTATCAATGTCAGATTCCTTATCTGCCTTCAAATTTCTGAAGCAGACGCCGGCAGGAAGAATTGATCTGAGAGGCAGTCAGGTTAAGATAGGACCAATAGGCCAGAACCTTCTGAGTACACACAGGAGTGACTGCAAAGCTTGCCTGCATCCAAGATTTTAATATAGATCATGAAATATGCTCAGCATCCCTTTGGACAGCACAGCAGGCTGGTGCTGCTGCAGAGAAAGGGATTAATCAAAGCAAAGCTCAGAAGTTGTTAGTAAGGCTGACTTGGCTCTTGATTGACACTTCCAGTTAAATGGAATCATTACAGCAAGACAGTGCCTATGGTGTTAGAGACCACAGTGAAAGCCTTGGCTAACCGCATGGGTTTCTATGTACACAGCTGACTGAAGGACAGATACAGAGGGGTTTGCACATCATTGAACCATCACTGAATAGTTCTTCTAGGGCAGGGACACATGAGATGTCTTAGAGCAGGCTCGCAGGAGACAATGATCTCACTTTGAGTCCCAGCTGTGTCACAAACAGGCTGTGTGACAAATTATTCACATCCCTCTCCAATAAAATGGGGATGATGAGGTCCCACAGGATATTGTGAGAGTCATGAATAATGTATTCAAGTGTCCAGCATCCTGCCTTATATGTAACACTCACTTAATAGATGGCGGTTTCTGTGACTAATTCATTAATATAAGGTACTGCCATCTATGCTGTGAGTTGATTCCTTTTACTTGGATAGAGCCTGGCCAAAGGGCATCCGGTCTGATGATATGGCATCTAGTTCAGTGTGGTGTGCAGTATGTAGTGTTGTGCATGTGTGTGTATGCATGTACAACCTACAGAAGGAGAAAGAGCCTTAAAATAAGAGGAGCAGCATGTGGTGAATGAGTGGTGTAACAGAGAATGATGGAAATCATGGTGTCTTTCAGAAGAAACATGTCCTTTTTACAAGAGTATATATGCTTCCTCAAAGGTAAGATTTTATTTTACGTTTTACCTCTTTTCATTCATCATTATGTATTTCCCAAAGTTTAACACAAAGCCTGGCATCCTACAGGCACTGGCAGTATTTGTGGACTGCACTCTTGGAGCACCCGCTGCCCTCCCTACAGATGTGGTCACCATTAAACAGGGGAAAGAGAGCCCACAGCAACAGGAGCTCTAATCAGCAGACGTGCCCTTTGCCCCAGTGGCAGAGTCACTGTGTCACCACACTGACACAATGTGACAGGTTCCATTCACAACACACATAATGCCATGAGGTCATTTCAAATCCCAACAAAAAAACAAACCCTGAGGGAGGCTCGAGAGCCTAACACACAAAAAAGCTGCTTCAGCTCAGCGTCCAATCTGCTTCTGCACAGATTCCAGCCAGGAAACCCAACTGTGGAAGTTCTAGTCTAACACATGGAACCAACTCACTGGCATACAGCAACTGCACTGAATACACCAGACGCCTGGCTTATTTTACTGACCTTCTCTCGATGAGATGTTCTTCACATTGTCTTAATTTTCATGGCCACCCCAGAGGAGGTAATATCATTCACAGTTGAAGACAATGAAATTCATAGTGATTAAATGATGTCCTGGCCTCAAATTTCCCAAATATGGATCAGGTTTCAAAAGCATTACTCCTTTCATCTACTTGAAGTCCAGCATGAGTGGCTAGCTAGCCCTTGTTAGAGACCAACAAGAACACTGTAAATAAATGTTCAACCTTCAACCTGTTAGGTTGGATTTTAAGTTTCACAATCGTCCAAACTCACCGGCAGTCTTAAGGCATCAAGTAAATTTGTGCAATTCTGTCCCCCCGCCCCACTTACAAAAAAAGTGTACGTAAACGCTTATCTCGATGTACTTTCACAAACTGAAAACAATCTCGTAACCAACACTCAGATCAAGAACCAGGTCTTCTATATTTCCTGCCCATCACTCATCCTACCAAGGGTACACACTGACCTTTTTCATGGGTACATACTGGGGAGGGGAAGTGAGCTGTCCCTTGGTAGAAATCGAGACGGTACCAATTTACACTCGCACCTGCAGTCTACGCATTGTTTGCTCCGCAGTCTTGCAAACCCTCATTGACTTTTGACATGTCGGCCAGTTTAGTCTGGAACCCCCTAGCCTACATTAACCTGTTTAACCCATTCAAAATTTCCAAATACTCTCTTGTAAGGAGAGCTAATCCTTTCAAATATCTTGTCTATTATAAAGGTTTGATACTTCTTTGCATCTCCCTAGCACATCTGGTATAGATCTAACTGCTATGTGTGCTGACTATGGGACACTGTTTTAAAGACTTTATATAAATGACCTCAGGTAACAACCCAGTGAAGTAGGTACATGTCCTTTCCATACACACATGCATGTGTGTGTCTTGGAGCTGTTAGTAGGCAGGCAAAGTTTGCCAATTTATATGCTGCACTCACCCCCTGGCAGTGTCTGAGTTCTGTTTGCTCTTTAATCTTGACAACACTAGCCATTTTCATTTTAGATATTATTTTGATTACTAGAGTGAGTATGCTTTGTAGTGGTATCCATTTTTAGATGGGTTTTTAGATGGGTTTGTATTGAAGACTAATAGAGGTGTGTACTTTATATACTTCGCGGCTGTCTGAATATCCTCTCTTCAAGGCTTTTGCCAAAAAGGTGATCGACCTGTTTCCTTTTGATTTGTGGAAGTATCAGTGTTCGAGATCCACATCCCAAGCAAGTCTCTCTTCCCATGTTGTGGCTTACTTTTTTTTTTTTTTTAACTCCAATGTCTATTTTATTGGCAACTTAAAATGCAAAGGGCCTTATCTGTAAACCTAACATCTGGTAACAAGAGACCTAGGTTAAATCAGGATAGTTTGTTGAAGCTGAAGGCAAGCGCTGAGCGAGAAAAACACTTGCTACAACTCCCCGTGGGCGGGACACCGGTGAGGCCTGTGGTTAGATGAACCCACTGATCCCTGTCCTAACATCCCTTTTCTTCCCCTCCCCTCAGCAAGGGGTAAGGATTCTGGGGGAGATGGTTTGGCTGGTCTTATGCAGCCC
>PVJH01033631.1:0-21539 GCA_004026705.1 Nesogale talazaci | reverse complement strand
TTCCCAGCCTTACTTTGAAGATCCCCTAACAAATAAACCTAAAGGTAAATCTTCACAATATTGAACAGCTTGAATTGCTAAACAATGTCATGCATATGGAGAGTTTGAGTCCTTGTTTAATGGGTACATCGGTACATCTCAATGATGAAACGTACCTCGGGGATAATGCTGTGGAAGAAAAGAAACATCTCTCTCCAGAGCATTTGAAAAGATGGGGAAAGCTAAATGATTGTTAGGTAGCTAGATTGAGGGACAAGGGGACTGTCCCTCCCATGTCTGCAGATGCCTCCCTAGAGGAGTTTGGAAAGAAATGAAGCAGCAATTGAATGAACACCTGTGAGAAACCCAAACTGAGCATGCACAGACTAGAACCTCTTAGGCTTAGGTAAAGCCAATAACTTGGCCACACTGACCTTAGGCACATCACAAAGGTGGGCTGGAACTCAGTCACTGAGGTCAACCAATATCTACGACCTACTTCAACTACCCAGAGTGGGGAAGGGTCAAATAAAGGAAGGAAGCACAGCCCTGCATGCCCTTTTGGCTTACTGGAAGACTCTGTTGCCCTATTCTTGCTCTTGGCAAGCTGTAAGGAGGTTCTCTGGCTTGTGGAGTACATACCTGCTTTCCTCCTTTGGGCCTACTTAGGACCCACAAGCACTGGGGCTCTTAAACTCTTGCTCATTGGCTCTCTTGATCCCCAGGGTCTACATATGTGGGTGACCTTCTCCATGTGGTTGTTCGTGCCCAGATGTAAACCTTTGAGCAGCTTCCACACGGCTTGGCACACTTTCCAGAAATAGCCTGTAAAACCTGAAGCAGGCTATTTTTGAGACTGTAAAACCTGAAACTTTTCGGTTCCTCCATATGTATCTTCTAACCCTAACCCTCCCCACTCACTCCTGCCCATGTGCTCAGGCTCTGCCGTGCCCCTAATCTTTTTACACCTCTTTTCATCTTAAAATGTGAATGATTTTTAAGAGCTTATGGCATGCATTGGATTCAGAACCACTAGGTGAATACATTTCACAACCCAGGGAGTCTGATGTGGTCATTCGACCCTGTCCTACATTGCTATCAGTTCTATGGATTGACTCAACAGTACCCTACAACAGAACAACAGATCCCGGCAGATCATCAGTGGATCCTGGCCACGTCATTCCTACTGCTACCTGTGGAGGCTCAGCGTTTCAACACAAGTCAGAGAAAAAGCTTGAACAGAGAGAGTAAATTTACTGAGGAGGAGTGTGTGGGAATAAATAACCGAAAGGGCTCTTGGATGGTCTAAATGTAAAGCTGGACCTTATATATGGCTAATGGCACTCTTCCCATCAAAGGCTGACTTCCCTGAAGGCCTCTCCCCTTGGCTGATCCTCTATTGTGTTCCTTCTCCTTTTAGGGATGCATATCCTGACACTCAAGCCCCAGACTTCATGCTCTGGTCTTTTCTCAGACCCAACTTCAACCATTAAGTTAGTATAAGGGTTATGTGGACATTCTTTCTTATGCGAGTGATTGCAGTATCTCTGCTATCTCAACACTCTCCCATTGATTTAAAAATGTGCTTTATTCTGCCCTTCACTACCTGGTGTGCTGGAAGGGTATTTGGAAGCAGGTCTCCATCCACCTCTGTTTTGTGTTTAAATTTTGGGCCAGTTCCCTTCCATTGATCACTTCTCTCCTCTCCTCACCAGTGTCTGACTAGCTACACTACCACTGACCAAAATAATTATTGATGATTTATTTTTTTAATTATGCAACTCTCTAAAATGTAGTTTAAAAGAATGCTTGCAGGTGAAGAGTAGAGAGCAGCTTTCCATGTTCCTGACAGACAAGTACAGCTACAAGATATATAAACACCACCCTGCCTGTGATCTGAACTCCAAACCCTATCGACACCAGTGATATGAATTGCACTCTTTGGGTCAAAATGTACCACACATTAATAAATACATATTCTTCTTAAAATATGGTTTACATAGCCAATCACCATATTTCAAGCTCAGTTTGGCCATCTTGGGAAATTGAGATTTACCTTTCTTAATCTGGGTATTATACAGTTCCTTGCACTGCCAAAGATTTCATTAGCACTTCTGCCAGCTGGGTCAGACTCCATAATCATTTTGAACTTGCAAGAAACACTCTTGTGAGAGGGTTTAGGCAAGCCTGTCCAGATTGCCTGGTTTCAGAATCAGATGGAGAACTTTACACAGGTCACAATGCTTATTAGACCCAGAGGTGCTGAATTATAATTTCTGTGGCTAGCATCCAAGAATTTACAAGTTACAGTATGTTGCTGAGGTCTTTCCTTTACATCATAAATTTGAAACAAGGCTTTACGTTCTCCTGGATAGAATCCAGGTGACCCCCACTATTAAGAGCTGGGATGCTAACTGAAAGGTTGGCCCTGGGAACCCACCCAGTGGCTCCAAAGGAGAAATGGGAACACTCTGGCCGTCTGCCACTGCGGAGGTTACAGCCTAAGTGTCTTCGAGGGTCATTCTAGTATGTCACATAGGATCACTTGAAGTAAAAATCAAATCAACCACACCTAATGTGTTAGTCCGGGTAGACTAGAGAAACAAATTTCATAGACACACATATTGATAAAGGGTTTATATACAAAAGGAATGTGGCCAGTCCAGTTCAAAGTCATAATTCCTATATTAACCCATATACCCGAAATCGGTCTATAAAGTCTCCTTCTGACTCACGAAGCCACAGGTCAGTGGGAGCAGAGTCCTGGTGGCGCTGGCAGGGAAGCTCCTTGCTTCCAGGTCTCAGGGTTCATCAACAGCAAAAGTAACTCGTCACTGGCAGAGGTCTCCATGTAGCTGCTCCAGCTTCAGAGGTCTAGCTCTATCAGGACAAAGCCGTGTGGTCTCTCCGCTGGCTCCCCCAGGATCTCGGACGCTGCCATCTTGTCTTGTTCATGATTAGTCATCTCTGAGACTAACTCCCAACAACTGGGGAAGAAGCTTCTCATATTCATGAGGGAAATATTGTGAGATTTCAGTCTCAGGAGAAAGCCATGCCCACACAGAGGCCTCATTGGCTACTCAATGGCTATCTCCAGATTAACAGGCTAGACTCCACCCCTCCATTTCAATCATAAAATTAACATAAGCACATGACTGCCACACCTAACACTGCCATAATCCATGGGGATTACCACAATGGATGTTTGTGAATGTGTCATTTGAGGTGAATTGGGCCTTTGTGGAGAACAGCAGGAAGGTTAATTAAAAGCATACTTATGGGTGAGTCTGTGAGTAGGAAGTGGAAGAAAGAATGGAGGCAGGAAAGAACAAATGAGAAGAAATTGAGAGGCATTACTTGGAGTCAGAAACTATTCTGCTTTCGAAAACAAGTATAAAGCAGATACCATATTGTGGAGAACAAGAAAACAAGAAGAGATAGAAACCCATGTATAAAGGCAGGGGGAACACTCATCTCTTAAGTAGTGAGAAATGTTGTGCTGCAGATGTTTTATGGTGTTTTAGAAAACCTCACGATCAAAGACGTAATTATGTCTAACTGTTCTCATCTGGATTCCCAATGTTTTACAACTCTACTATGAATCTAGATTAGTTCCAATTCCAAAGCCAGAGCTGTGATTTTATCTTTTAAATTTTCCAACATTTCACTATTTACCCAAACTCAAGATTCATGTTTCTTAAACTTGAATGTGATCAGATGACAATAAAGCTGCAGAATCTCTTTTCTCTGGTCTCAGAATGATGGCTTTAGCTACTTCCTTAATCTTTTCTCCTCTTCTTTGGTTTATATTCTGGAACAAAATCTTGATATTGAGTGGCACGAATTTTTCACCTACTCAAATCAGAGTTTGACTTCTACTAGTCCCCAAGGCTGCTGTTATCAGAGATTCAGTGAGCTCTTAATTAACGCATGTTAGGAACAATGATGTCTTAACATATTTATTGAATACCCAAATCTGGAACATTCTTTTCATCAAGCACCTCTGGTTTGAACTTCCCCAAGTTAATTTTATTTTGAGGCACTGCTACAGTGAGTGAAGAAGTTATAATGAAAATATATCTCAGGTAAAAATAGGCCACACATGTGGATAATTTTAACTGAACTTTAGAAACACTAGTTGTTACGGAGCGAGCACCCAACAAAGACCACTGACCCACAAAATCTGCAGTAAAGAAACAAAGTTATTGAAAGAGAAAAAGAAAGAGAGAAGGGCAAGTTTGAACTTGGGCTACAGCATGACCACGCAGGATCAACACTGAAGCCCTGAACAAAGAAAATTCAGAGTTTTTATACAGTTTGCAAACATGGGAACATTTTTTTTAAAAAGGAAATTTACAAGCAAAACTTTGCGTTCCAGACACCAGCTATCTGCTCCAGACACCAGGAGGAGGGGGGGTGTGCAGGAATGCGTATGCCCCGCTTGCTGTCTTTTGCTGTCCAGATATACTCATTAGTTTTACTTTACCCTATCTTGGGCCAAACTATGCCAGGTCACTCTGATCTAGCAGGACACACTTCTTCAGAATGGCTGAGAGATTCAAAATGGAGTTTCTTAGGTTCAGTTTGTCTTCAACACTAGTAAACTCACACTTTTTTCTGGGTCAACTTTTGGAAAACTGTGTGATTAATTGGGGACTTTGTCATTTTGAATGTTTCCACCTTTACATATGCAAGCTTTGCAGGGAAGATTTGCTCAGTGTAGACGCATCAAGATTCCAGGGGCAGAACTATGTTATTTCTTGATTAGTATGAGGTACATAGAAACACTGGGCTTGAATTTCAAATGGCAGATTTTGGCATTCAATAAATAGATTGTCATCCAAGTTGAAGAGATTTCAGTAGAGCTTCCTAGCTGAGACAGACTAGAAACAACAGCAATTTACTTCCAAAAAGTATTCAATGAAAACCCCCAGGACCCCAGAATGCTAGGTGAGAGTTAGACTAACATATTTTGCATGCATTATTGGAACAGACTCCTTGCTAATGAAGGTTTTATATATATATATATATATATATATATATATATATATATATATATATGCATCACAGCCCTCTGGTGGTCGTGGGAGCTACTCAGCACTGCTCCTGAGAGCCGCCGTTGGATTTGAACTGCCAAGCCTGCGAGGCGCAGTCCCGTACTCAACCACTTACACCACCGGGGCTGAAGGATTCATATTTATGATTTTGGAAGGCAGGCAATTTGAGAGAAACTCCCAATGATATAAATCAGCACAATTGCTGAACTAAAAGACTCCTATATGCTTGTTCTGTTATATATGATACTGCCATGAATTGAATCTGACTGTACTGAAACTAACAACAAAAATGATTAGTAACGTCTTTGGTCTTTTCGTACACTGGGGCAATTTATGTTCTTGTACCATGAACACTCTGAGACTATGGATTCGGACTGCATGTAATGTGGAAACACATAAATGCATATATTATATCAAACTCACTTCACAAATATTTAAAATTAACTTATGCATACTATCATACATTCCTTGCTTTATATAACTCTCACATTGTTTTCTTTCCACATCTTGGTTTGTTTCTCCTTCTCCTTCAATGATCCTTCTACTTAGTGTGTTAGTTATCTATCATGTCATTGAATCACAATATTTCTTTGTGATACAATATTATATAGAAATAGAGATAGATGATAGATAGGATAGATAGACTGAATGTTTTAAACTTCTCCACTTCTCAGTTCTTGTCCCACTCACAAGAAAGTCAAGGGACAAAACTCAGACCACAGACAGAGAAAAGGTTTGAACAGAAAGAATGAGTTTATTGAAGGGGATATTTTGGAAAAGAAGTGCAAAAGGCCCTTAGCTCACCTAAGGGTCTGACAAAATGTAGAGTGGGACTATATAGTCTGCAAATGTTGGGCCTCCTGCCATAGACTGGTTTTCTATGGGGTCTTCCACAACTGGCTGAACCTCTGTATCGTCCCTCCTCTTCCTAGGTATCTGCATCATAGCACCCTAGACTTCATGCGGTTTCCTGGTCTCAGATTCCAAACCCACAAATCTATTCAGTTACTGTGGTGGTAGTGTTACTTGTCTCTCTCCTCCCAGCATTTTCATTCTTTCCAGTCTCTTCTGATCTGCCCTTCACCTTCCTTTGTGCTGGAGAAGTATTTACCTACGAACATCTCTCCACCTCTCTTTTGTGCGACAATTCCTGCCAAATTTCTACCCTCATCACGGTTTTTTCCTTTGCCCTCCCTAATGGTAGCAATACATATGTAAACATGTCTATATATATATATATATATATACACACACACACACACATGTATATATATTCCAGATATGTGTTTTCTGCTTAGAGGGTCAGAATCCTTTCATTAAGATATGGATACATAAAGAAGCATATCTATGCCCCAACCCCACTTTCTCCTTTACTAAGAACCACATCTGTACCAGAAATCTCTGTCTATTCTGCTTCAATGACCTGCCTCATGCAGATAAAGTATAAAAGCTAGTCCTCCTGCCCTTTGGGACCTAGATCTTTCAGAATGCTAGTTCCTCTTGGATGCTGGCTAATATATTTTCCCTTTTTCAAATCCCTAAGACTGCCAGCTGGTCATTCCTGAGTCATGGTTTTACTGTGGTTGTCAAAGGGCAGACTTGTTTTTGGCAGAATTCAAGTTTTTTCAACTCTAGAACAAAGGCCTTCAATGGCTTACGGGCCACTGAAATAGTGAAAGGAGATGGACTAAATCCATAGTCATGTTTAGTGGCCAACTCTCATTTCTTGCCAACTTGGGGTTCTCCAGCAGGATCATTTCCTATTTCCACCGAGAGTCAGTAAGAGAGACTTTAGGAAGATGAGTGTTATTATTTTATACAATGTACTCATGTAACCACACCCATTCCAAGTATTGAAATAAGTCTTCGTTACCTCCCCAAACTCAAGAAGAGATCACAGTTAGGCATGGAGATGAGAAGACGGGAAGCATGGGGGCTTGTCTAAGTTTCTGACCCTAAATACTGAATGGGCTGAGTCAATCTCATCATAATATATGACTTAACTAGGAGCTTTGCGAGTAAGACAAAAATATTGCTAGAGTCACAGAAAATGTTTGTAAATATAAGTAACAAAATAGTGAAATTGTTTGCTAATATATATTCCATTTAAGTCAGCACACTTCTGAGGACAGTGTTTCCACTATCAATATATTGCATCCAAGTGCAGAGTTGTTCAGGGAAGGCATTATCTGAAATAACAATCCATATGATGAGCTTTCATATATTTTAATTTGGTCCCCAAAGTCCAAATTAACCCGTTTCCAAGTTACTACTACTCTCTTCTCTTTTCTGTCTTACAAATGACATTTCTGACACTCAGTGCCTATCGATTACAAACCTGAGATTATAATTTAATTATTCTGGACTGCAAATCTATCTTGTCAAATCTTTCTAATAATCTTATAAGTAATTTATAGAATTACTTGGCCTTATGTACTTCCTAATATCCCTCAATCACTGAAATATTTATGTTCCTTAACAGCCTTTTTCTTCTTTTGACTGGAAGCTTCTTGAAAGTAAAAGTATTATCCATCTTAATAATTATTGTGTCATCGGGATATGTAACGATGATTGGCATGTAGTCTTTTAGCAAATTAACTGAGAAATGCCACTCGTGTCAGATATTACAGGTGTTATATATGTTAACTTATTAATTTTAACAAAAAGTATTCTGAGTTCTATTATTACTATCATCACTCTTCTTTTCATATTTCAGTAGAAGAGCCAAGGAAACTATCCAAGATCACATGTCACTCAGAGATGAGGTCTCATCATTAACATTAAGGAATTTTTTTTTTTTTACCAATAAACTATAAAACTACTTGGCAGTGATACGCATCTGTGGCTCAAGTGTTCATGCCTTTGAACATGTTCTTCCTCTTTTGTAATCGCATCTTTCTTTGGGGCTTTCATATGATACTAGGGTAGGATAAGAAATCAGATAATCTATATTCACCAGAAAATAGTTGTCTCTTCCGTTTATTTGACAACTTCATATATTCCATTTTCTCACTCTGATGGTTATACAAAATGCCACCATTGTCAAGAAATGTTTACTGCTTACCCAATATGTGCCAGGCACAAAGCAAAGCAAAAGATCTGACATTCTTTCCATCCTGCACTTCGATACATAATTTTCATCTGCAAATCTCATTGCACTTTACAATCATGAATTCCCCAAACATCCCATGAGGTAAATGAATATTTATTATCTCCATTTTACAGATGCATAAAGTTAGACACAGACTAATTAAATAAGTTCTTCAAGGACAGACAGTGAGTTGATTGGGAAATCAAGGTTACCACCGAACATTCCGGATCCTGGTTTTTAAGCAGAGCAGATAGTGTTTCATGTTGGTTTTCTTATACACAGTTGAAGATGTCAATTTTAAGTTTTCATGATATCTCCTCCATTACTATTTGGACATTGCCCAGAAGATTTCACAGTAAATGGATATTCAAGCCCTTAGTTATGCATGCAGTTTGTCATTTGGCTTCTGTGACAGATACAGAATTGAAACCGAAGAAAGAATTTAGTCCATAGTAATTATATCTTCCTGTAGAGATCTTTTAATTATGCTTGGAGATTTTTTTTCCAGTATATAATTTAAGGATTTCTGTTTTGTAATGTAACTCTAATTTAGCATATAAAAGTAAGCAGCTAATTATGCTGAGATTTCACAGCCAACATTTAGAATATAGTCAGGGTTATTATTACAAAATTATTTAAAGTTAAATTATTATTTATGAATATTAACCCACACCAAAGCACATACCATAGTAGCTTTGTTATCAAGAACTATATTCTTCAGTGTGCTGCCACTTAAATAGCTAATTAAAAATATATATTCTCCATTTAACTAGTGCCAGTCATTTAGACCCACAAAAGGGACTTAGTTGAAGTATAACCTCTTGCATCTTTTTCTACAAAAAGATTTTGAATTTTCCTGTTTTTTCTTAAATTTAGAAAATTCAAAAGTGATCTTATAATAGGTGTAATGGGCCACAGATGTTGATCATTCTCAGTGTGATTCTGAGAATTTGCTAAATCTGAATTGAAATGTAAATGAATAGTTGGAATTCCATTTAGATTTTTGTCATAGATAAAATTGTTTAGATAATATGGTAGTGCTATAACTTTTCTTGTGCCCCAAATATTTCACCCCCTGACAAACGTGTGTACTCAGAAAGGGAGTTTCTGTGAAAACATGCCACATCTTAGGAAGGAGGGCATTAGCTTAATGCAACCCAATCATGTGTTTCATCCAGTGTTCATCAACGTTCTGCTGCATCGAGCCCCTGTAGGGATTTGGTGGTGACTCCTCTGGGGTATCAGAACCGACCCACCCCATCAATAGTGAGTAGATGGTGCTCTCTTTATTCCTTATTTCTGGAGGTATTCCACTTAGTTGCAAGTACACAAGGATGTAGCTTTATATAAAACATAAAAACATTAATGTCATTGGCATAACTGTAAAATATGGTTATTATGGATTCTTATTGAATAGTTAGGGCAGGATAATTTGACTTCCACTAATTGGCCTAAAACTTAAACCCTTTGACCAATAGAAGTTGTCTTAGTGATTTACGCAGTTTCTCACATCTAGAAGTGTGATTCATCTATGGAATCCTGGATGGTGCAGCAACGTGCTCCATCACTCGTCAAAAGCTGGGCAGTTCAAACCCCACCTCTCCCCCCCCACCCCCCAAGACATCTCAGCAGACCTGCTGACCTGCTCCATGGCAACTAACCACAGCCATCTTTAGTCAAAAATAATTTTTGATTTAACTTGAAATTCAACTGAGATTAAAGGGGGATATTGATCACAATGTTTGACATACAACCCTCAACCACCAGCCACTATCCCTGGGGGATGAACAACAGAAATGTGGATGAAAGGTGGGGAGTGGATGGTGTAAAATATTTAAATAAAAATACAATAAATTTTCAACAGTTCATGAGAATGTGGGAGTGGGGGAGGAAGAGGTTGAAAGAGGGGCTGATACCAAGGGCTCAAGTAGAAAGAAAACATTTTGGAAATGATGGTGGCAAAATATATTACATGTGCTTGATCCAAGGGATCTATGCATTGTGTTAAGAGCTGTCAGGGCCCTCCCCCAATAAAATGATTTATTAAAATATTTTTTAAAAATACAGAAATTTAGCTCAGCTCATTTTAGATTTACAAGCAGTTATTAAAAAATAGTGTAGAGTGGCTCCAGTTTTCCTCAATGTTAGCATTTTGCTGAATGATGTTTGTGTGTGAGCGCGCGCATGCGTATTTGGTTCTTCACAGTTTTACCACATCCGTAGCTTGCGACACCAGCACCAGAGTGAAGATGTAGAAAAGTACCACTGTCATTAGCACCCTTCGTTTTATCCTGTTGTCATTGCACCTACATTTTCCCCCTCCACTGTCTCCCTCTCCAACTTCATTGGAAGATTTGTTAGACATTTCTGAAATGCTGACATTTCAAATGTGCCACATATTAATAAATTAAATTATAAATAAATTGATTAACAGATAAGATCACATATTATCTAGTTTTAAGAGATTATTGGTTTAACAAATGCATGCAATATCATGAAGAAACATCTAAATTGCATGTATCAATTTCCCTTCCTCTCTGTTACTGAATAATCCATTTTGTGTTTGTACCAAGTCTTGTCTGAATCTTGAAAGATAACCGGACTGGTTCCAAATTTTTAATAGGTATAAATCTGTGATGAGCATTCACATTCAGATTTTTGTGTAAGCATGAGGTTTTATTTTGTCATCTAATGACCCAATGGGCAATTGCTGGGCAGTTTGGAGCATTTATCTCCTATTTCTGCTATAGAAAACTATCACAAATTTGAAAGCCTTAGCAATATATATTAAATATTTGACAAGTTTGTAGATTAAAAATCTCACTGGATCAAAATAGTGACGAGGGCTGTTTTCTTTTGTTTTACCCCCTAAATTCTCCAGAATACTCTCCCCGGAGGAGAGTAGCCTCTTAGCCTTTTCTAGCTTCTATAACTGATTGATAGCCTTTGATTCATGTCCACTTTATCTTCAAATCTTAATTTTTAAATTTAACATTTTCAAATAATAACAGCTAGAACCGTAATATCTTAAAATTTCAATCTTGCATCTTTCCTCTATTTGTATTTCTCTGTTCTATTTCTTTTCTTCCTTTGACCTCAGCTGCTTTGACCACATCTTCTCAACCCTCCGCTTCCCTCTTTTCCTTATATCCCTATTTTGAATACAGTGGGACCACTTGGATAACCCAAGATAATCTTCTTATCTCATGACTTTTAATGTTTTTATATGTATAAAGTAGCATTTGCCATGTAAGGTATGGTGATATACTACCAGGCACTGGGGATTCATGCGAGAACACTTGATGTGAGGGGGCCATCATTGGGCCTTCCTAACTCCGCTCCCTCCCACTGAGTTGTTTCTGGTTCATTGAGATGCGTTAGGACAGAGTAGAACTGCCTCTGTGGGTTGTAAAGCTTTATGGGAGTAGAAAACCCCATCCTTCTTCTGAAGAGTGGCAGGTGGTTTAAAAATACTGACCTTGTTAGTAGCCCAACCCATAAGCTATTAAGCCATCAGGCTCATATTATGTCTATCATATATGGTAATTTGTATATAGTCTTAATAGAAACCATGGGGCTGTTTTCTAGAGTGGTGAAGTTAGTGTCCTTATAATAAGATCAGACTCATAGAGACCAGGTATACAACAATACGAAACACATTATATCTCTGTCCTATTCTCACAGTTGTTCTTATGCTTAAGTTCATTGTTATAACCATTATGCAGCCCATTCGGGTGAGGCACTTCCTGTTTTGTGCTGGCTTCTACTTTGGAGATCCCTGTATCCTTCTTTAGGATACACAGATCTCTTCGGATGGCAAGCCAAAAGGACATGAAATGCTGTCTTACCATTCTCAGTTCTAAGGCTGGACTTGCTCCACAACAGATTTTGAATGTCTTAGATTGAACGAGTCTACCACTTTATCTCCCAACCAACAGTATAAGAGTGGTCCAGCTTTCTGCATTCCCTGAAGCACTGCATGTTGTCATCATGTGTCATTTACAGTATTTCAGTTTTAACTATTCTACTAATGTGTGCAGTGACATCACATTGTCTTTTATTTTATATTCCCATGATGTCCAAAGGTGCTGAACATCTTGTTTTGTCTTTATTTTTAATCTTTATATCATGCTTAGTATGATACCAGTTCATGTCTTTGGTTTCTTTCTCATTTTTTTCATGTTGAGTTTTGAAAATAGTTCATGTATCACACAGAACAATCCTTTTTTGTTTATGTGCTTCCAAATGCTTTTTTCCAGTCCTTGTCACATAATTTTTCACAGAGAAAAGTTAATTTTAACTAGCTGTCAGCATGTATTTAGTATATTATTCTAAGTCTTAGAATTATTGAAGCTATCTAGGAGTCTATAGAGAGAATTATAGATTATTCATCAAATTATATTCAAAACATGTGACTTTGCATTAGTTAGAATCACATATGATAGTATATTTATGCTTGGAATTATGACCTGCAGTAGGAATGATGCTGCCAGATTTTCTGCAACCCTTTTGCCATGAACTAGAGTCATTCTATAATATATCTTTACTAAACCAAATAAATGTAACCTTTGATAGTCTACATGACTTGAAGTCAGTGAAGATCTTGACCACAATTAATTTAGATGGGAAGTGATAAAATATCCAAGACATTTGATAATGATACTTTTTCATGATTAATAAATATAGCTGCCATGTACTGAACACTCTACTTGTGTCACTGACTTCATCTCAATGCTGAGATTTCCATTCCTTTAATTTGTCTTCTTCTTACAGAATCTCATCACTATCATCACATCACTAAGACCACAGATATTAGTCTGTTCCTGCTGGAGTCTGCTTTAAACACCTTTACCTAACTTATCATATCATCGCACAGCAACCTGATGTGCTCTCACACTTAGATCGAAAGAGGAAGACAGTTGAGGAAGGTTCAGTAAATGCTCAGATGCCATAGATGGTTGGTGACAATGTGAGAACTGAAATATATTGGCTCCCCTTTCTTTCTATACAAAGCAAAGGAAGGTCTCCCGAAGGTCTCTCTCTTCATGTACATCTGTCATGAGTTTCCCAGCACTGCTGCATCACCTCACTCGAATTTATCAGGATTATAACCCGGAACTCGCTTCAAGTCCCATCTTGTCCGGAGCCATCCAACCCGGACATGCTTGACCTTGCTACAGTCACTAGTCTGAACTCTGTTACTGTTTGTTGCCTGAGCTTAGTAGTCTATTATCTTTATAACAATAAAGATTGTTTTTAGCAGCCCAATGTCTAACCCATAACATCAGTGTGCCTAAAAGGGCTATGGGGCCCCTCCATATAGAAATTCCTTCAGATTCATAGTTTAAACTGATTATGTTTTCCCACTGGGTCTATTATAGTGAAGCTGTAAACAGCAAAATATTATTCATATTTTGATAATTTTGATAATTCATATTTTGATAATATTAATATACTTGAATAATACTTTGGTCATCAATATGGAAAAAATTCAGGCCCTTTGAAGCCTGACCTTCAGACGTACTTGTTGGGAGCTGTAGCCCTTACCCTGCCCCCTAGGCATGAGAGCTTGACCTTTGCTCAAGTACGGATGTCTGCCTAAGATTAGCTGACCGTCAGAGAATTGACTCACCACCAATTGTTCCAGCACCAGATGACCCAACTGCAAGATGAACTGCGTCAAAGTTACCTTTGCCCACCCCTCCCTCCCTGTTCCTTCCTTATTTGCCCTCTGCTTTAAAAGAGACAGGAAAATAAAAAATCAGACCTTGACAAGCTTCTGCTTGGTCTCGCTCCTTTTTTCCGCCCGTTTCTCTTTCAGGCTGGATCCTCCTCGCCCCCACGAATAACTGAGTCCCGCGGGACGGGACACCATCTCAATCTCTAAACTGGATTTTCAAATTGGGAATCCCAAAGGTTCTCATCATCTCTGAATGTTCTAAGCACTATCTTTTCTTATCTACCCTCCCACCCCTGCTCTGCTTCAGTTTCTGGTAGCACTGGGTTTAACCTGGCCGGCAGTAGCACTGGGTATAACCTGGCTTTCAATCTTGACTTCTCTATGATATTCTGCCCTCTATGTTTCTGTCTGTGCCTTCTTTCTCTTTTTATATGGATGTTGGCCATAATAGAAGGTTTAGGCACCAGCATGAGTTTCTATTAACTAATTGTCCTTTAGATACCCTACCCCCCAAAAAAAAATATAAGATCGTATTTATAGAAACTAAGATTTAGGATTTCAGGATATCTTTTGAGGAAGCATTATTTAAACTATAAAAACATCAGCAATTATCTCAGATGTTTTTCTAAATGCAAACACATTTTATAAATTAGAGTGAATTTTTTCCATATTGATGACCAAAGTATTATTCAAGTATATTAATATTATCAAAATATGAATTATCAAAATTATCAAAATATGAATAATATTTTGCTGTTTACAGCTTCACTATAATAGACCCAGTGGGAAAACGTAATCAGTTTAAACTATGAATCTGAAGGAATTTCTATATGGAGGGGCCCCATAGCCCTTTTAGGCACACTGATGTTATGGGTTAGACATTGGGCTGCTAAAAACAAGGTAGGCAGTTCAAACCCACCAGGCACTCCATGGGAGGAAGATGAGGCAGTACTAATGAAGTCTCAGAAACTTCAAGGAGCAGTTGTCCTCCATCTTATTTCTTACAGAACTGCTTTGGGTTGGAATTGGCACCAAAGCTGTAGGTGATGAAGTATTTGTACAGATGAATGGATGGGTAAATTAACCCACAACACATGAAGGGATAATTTATTTGTCAATCCTTAAAATTAAATACTTTATAAAAACAAATAGGCCACAGATACATTTTGGTTTAAGTTTTGTTCTCGTAAGTCAAACTACTTATAATTACTTGTTATAAGCCAAAAGCTGTGTTCACTTAGAACCTCAGCAAACCGCGCTCAAACATTATCCAAGGTGTTCAAATATTATCATACTTACCTTTCTTTTTCTGCAGTGCTTTGTGTCAAAGTAATTCCTGGGTGGCACGAAGGGTTAATGTACTTGGCTACCCACTGAAAGGTTATTGGTTTGAGGCCATCCAAATTTGCCTCAGAAAAAAACATCCAGCAATCTACTTCCCAAACCTCATGCTCTAATACCCTCTAGAGCCCAATTATTCTCAGATTGATGTTCCTTGCAGTCAACTAAGTGTCAACTGTTTTGTTTTATTTTATGCTTTTGTAGTCACTCCACACCATATGCATTTGAATACTTTGCAATAGAAAGAAAACACATACCATACAATGAATAAAACAGAAGTTAGAAGCAAGATCTTTGGAGGGTGAAACCTGTGAGAGTTAACACTGAACAGGCCAGTCGTATTTGCCCAGATCTCACAAGCTCTGTGCGTGGCATGGGATGCAGTCCCGTTTTCCCTACCACTCGTTATTAGTGGCATAGAATTGATTCTTACATCTTTGATAGCTTTCCACCATCAACATTTTCTGGTTTCTGCAGGTTTTTTCTGTCAAGATGATTTACAGGCATACCTCTGAGATGTAGTGGGATCAGTCCAAGAGTACCACCATAAAGCAAATATCTCAGTAAAGCAGGTTGCACCACATTTTTGGTTTCTGGAAACATATAAAATTTATTACAAGATAAAAATAATTTCACTCTATCATTTTAGCTGATGAATATTTGTTTAGTGAGAATGAAACTTTGTTTTAATCGCTCTTTCCATGGTCATATATTGAGGATACCCGATGTCATATTTAAACTGTGTTGGACTAAACAAGCTAGTTATTTTTTCTTAAGTGTTTATGAAAGTCAAAACTATTCCCAGCGAACTATTTCCAGAAGTAACAATCTTTGTCTAAAAATACAGCACTCTGGGTGAAACAAACTAAATAGTAAGTTGTTTTCAGTAATTCTACTGAAATTAAAGGTTATTATATAGATTACAGTCCCTAACATAATAACAACTGTGAGACTAGTGGAGGACTGGGCAGTGTTTCAATCTGTTGTGCACAAGGTTGCTATGAACAGGAACCAATTCGTAATATCCAACAACAACATAATCTAAGTTATGTGTCTTCATTTTTAGTCTGAAACCACTGAACATATGATAAAAATAATGTAGCTAGAATTTATAGATCAAGAAATTTGGGCAATTATTGTATAATTCTTTTCATTACTATGAGAGATTATCATTTATTGTGCTATTTTAACCAAATTGAGTATCTATTCTAATTGTGGCAATCTTGTGAAATATAAAAGCCTTCTTGGGGTATGAATATTATCTCTACAAATTGGTACATAAAGTATGGAATTGGATTAAAGGGATACAAACCTTTTTTTAACTGTTTTTTCCCAAGAGATAGGCAGTCTATTTTTCTTTTCTGTTGATAAGAGAAGACAAATTCAAGCTTAGATTTGGACTTTGGATCACATGTCATGATTTTGATTGAAGCATAGGGGAAATAGACTCTTCTGATTCTAAGAATTCCATTTACTTAAACTATTCACTTATTCCAAAATTAGAATCTGCAAATTGACTGAAAAGAGTATATGACATTTTTAAAAAAGAACACTTACTCTATTTTAATGGGGTTTTCTCATTGTGTGGAAAAGGATATTATGGACTGAGCCCCAGTGGCGTAAGTGGTTGAGTGTGGGACTGCGGCCCACGGGCTTGGAGGTTCAAATCCAGTGGCTGCTCTCCAGGAGCAAGGCTGGGTAGCTCCCACGACCACCAGAGGGCAGTGATGCCCCCCCCAAAAGGATATTACACACAATTATTCTACAGTTACTTGAAATCATCAGCAAAAATATGAAATTTTATTTTATTTTTATGTTATATGCTTCAAAATAGAAATGTATGTGTTATTTTTAAATGTGTGACTTTGGCAGCAATTTATTTACTTTAAAAATCATTTTATGGGTGCTCATACAATGCTTGTCACAGTCAATACATAAATTTATTGTATGGAAATCACATTTGCACATTTTTTGTAATCATCATTCTCAAAATATTTTCTTTCTATTTAAGTCTTTGGCTTTAGCTCCTTATATTCTCCCTCCCTCTCAAATTCCCCTTTCTCATGAATCCTTGATAAAATATAAATTACCATTATTTTGACATATCATACACTGTCTGATGTCTCTCTTCACCCACTTCCCTGTTGTCCGTATCCCAAGGAGGAGATTATATGTAGATTCTTGTAATCAGTTCCCCCTTTCTACTCCATCTTCCCTTCACCCTCCCGGTATCACTACTCTCATCACTGATCCTGAAGGGATTATCTGTTCTGAATTTCCCATGTTCCAGTTCCTATCTTTACCAGCATACTATCCCCTGGTCTAGCCAGATTTGTAACGTAGAATTGGGATCATGATAGCGTGGGGGAGGTAGCCTTTAAGAGAGAGAGAAAAGTTGCATATTTTATTGTTGCTACCTGTAACTTGATTGACCCATCTTATCCCCTTGACCCTTCTGTAAGGGGATATTGCTTTACCTACCAATGGGCTTTGGGTCTCCAATCTGTATTCCCCCTCATTTATAATGATATAATTTTTAGTTCTTTGATCCCTGATAGCTGATCCCTTCATTACCTCATGGTCATACAGGCTGGTGTGTTTCTTTCCTATGGATTTTGTTGCTGTGAACCAAATGGCTGCATGTTTACAATTTGATATTTTGGGGGTCCTTACCAAAGATCAGTTTTATGTATGCTGATGATTTTACTTCTGGGTTTTCAGTTCTTTTCCATTGGTCTGAGTAGCTATCATTATGCCAATACCATGCTGTCTTGATCACTGTGGTTGTATAATATGTGCTAAAGGCAGATAAAGCAAGTCTTCCCACTGTGTCCTTCTTCTTGAGTAGTTCTCTGCTAATTCTGGGCTTCTTCGATCTCCTTATGAAGTTGGTAATGATTGTTTCAATTTCTTTGCAGAAAGATGAGGGTTATTATATCAGAATTGCATTAAACTTAATAGTGCCTTGGGTAGAACTGGCATCTGCACTATATTGAGTCTTCTGATTCATAAGCATAGGATACACTTCCATTTGTTGAGGTTACTCTTGGTTTCTTGAAATAGTTTTCTGTAAATTTCTACATATAGATATTTTGTTTATTTTAGTCAGGTATATCCTTAGATATATCAATTTATGCTTGCTATTGTGAAGGGTACCACCATTTTATCTTCTCTTCTCTGGTATTGTCCAATGTGTACAGCAGTCTGATAGACTTCTTATTGTTAATCTTGTATCCTGTCACTGCCATACACCTCGATTGCTTCCAGTACTCCCCTTGTGGAGTTTTTGGGATTTTCCATATATAAAATCATATCATCGACAAATAGCGATAATTTCATCACTTCTTTCACCAGGCGAATACCTTTTATGCCTTTTCTTTGCCTTATGCTGTCAGCAAAAACCTCCAATACAATATTAAATAAGTCTGAGGAAAAGAGTCATCCTTGTCTCGTTCCTTTTCAGTGGAATTTTGTTCATCTTTTCTCCATTGATTACCATGGTGGCTGTTGGTTTTTCATATATAGCTTGTATTGTGTTGAGGAACTTTCCTTTGATTTTTATCTTCCTGAGTGTCTTAAATAGGGATTAGTGTTGGATGATGTCAAATGCTTTTTCTGCATCTATCGGTATTATTGTGTGGTTCTCACAGTTTCTCATGTCAATGTGGCGAATGATATTAACGGTCTTTCACATTTTGAACCACCCCTGCATCCTGGGTATGAACACCCTTGGTCATGGTGAATTATTTATTTTATATATTTTTGTATTCTTTTGGCCAGTATTTTTAAGGCTTTTTGCATCAATGTGCATTAGGAATATTCATCTGTAGTTCTCAATTCTAGTGGGATGCTTCCTGGTTTCAGTATCAGTGTTATACTGACTTCATAGAAGGAGTTTGAGAACTTGCCATCATCTTTCTCTGTGCTTTGAAAGAGTTTGTGTAAAATTGGTGTCCATTCTTTCCTGAATGCTTGGTAGCATTATCCTGTGAAGCTTCTGGTCCAGGTGATTTTTTTTTGTTGGTTATCTCATGATAACCTTACCTGTTTCTTTAATTGCTATGGGTCTGTTGACATTTTTTACATCCTTTGGGGATAGTCTATAGAGTGATTATTTTTCCATGAATTTGTCCATGTGTTCCAAGTTGTTGAGTTCTTTGGAGTACAGTTCTTCGTAGTACTGTGTAATAATCCTTTTGATTTTATTACTATCAGTTTCAATGTCCTCTCTTTCATCTCCAATTCTTGCTATTGAAATTTTTCCCCTTCTTTCTTTGGTTAAGTCTGCCAGTGGTTTCATGATTTTGTTAATCCTTTCAAAGAACTAACTTTTAGCAGCATTAATTTTTCCATTGTTGTCTTATTTTCCCTCTCCTGAATTTCAGCCCTGATTTGTATTATTTATTTTATTTTGCTATGAGTAGGATTGTCCTATTGACTCTACTGTAATTGTTCTAGATGTGCCTTTTTAGATGTGCATGCACTGCTATGAAACTTCCTCAGATAACTGCCTCTGCTGTGTCCCGTTAGTTTTGGTATGTCATGTTTTCACTTTTGTTGGCTTCGAGGAATTTCCTAATTTCATCATTAGCCTGGGCCAGCACACACTTTTTTTTTTGCAGTAAACAGTTATTCATCCTCCAATTACTTGCTTTTATTTTCTTCATCTTCCTTTTGTTAATTTCTAGCCTTATGTTCCAGTGGTAAGAGAGATCCATAGGTTATCATAGTGTAAATTTATGTAGATTTGCCTCATGCCTCAGCATGTGCCATGTGGCCTTGAGAAGAAAGCAATTTTCTTTGGTATTTAGATGAAAATCAATGTGTGTGTATATATGTATATATATATATATATCAATTCAAATTATCTAATTGTAGTGCTTAGATCTCTAGCTTCCTTGTTGAGCTTCTTTCCCTGTGATCTCTCTTTCTCAGAGAGAAAGTCATCCACTATAATTGTTGAGGCAGTGATTTCTTTTTTCATCCTTTGAAATGTTTGTTTTACATATTCAATGGGTCTCTTATTGGGGAAATATATCTTTAAAATGTTTATTGGTTCATTTTCTACCTTTCCCTTTAGCATTATATAGGGCCCCTCCTGATCTCTTTTTATGGTTTGCACCTTGAGGTCAATTTTATCTCTGATTCAGATTGTTAGCCCTGCTTTTTTTGAATTGTTGTTTACTTGGTATGCCTTTATCCAGTCTTTGATTCTCAGCCTATTTTTGACCGTAATCTAGAGATGTGTCTCCTATAGGCAGCAGATTGATGGATTAAGTTTTCTAAGCCATTCTTCTAGTCTCAGTCTTTAGGTCCCTGAGCTCAGTCCATTGATATTTAGGGTGATTATCTCCACCTGTGGAATGTGTGATGTCATCTTATACCTTTTGTGTTGGTATTTGCCTGCATCCCTTTCTTTTCAGTGTGTTGTGCACGTGTGTGTGAGGGCTGATCATTCTTGATTTTTTTTCCACCCTTAAGCCAGTCTTGTCTTCGGGGCTGTTTTCTCTTTGTTGCCCATTGGTTGAGATTGTTTTATGTGGTGGTCTCTTATTTATGCTTGGTGAGTGCTGTTCTTCTGCCTATTCTGAGTCTTCTAATGTATTCTTTGAGTTTTTCCTTGTCTGGGAAAACTGTTACTTCTCCATCTATCTTGATAGATAATTTAGCTGGATAGAGTATTCTTGGGTTTGTATTATGTTGCTTCAATTTTTGTAATATATTACTCCACTCTCTCCTACTTTCCATAATGTCCACTGATAGGTCTGTGCATATTCTTATTTGGGAAATTTACATGTGATTGCTTGTTTTTCCACTAGCTGCTCTTATGATTTTCTCCTTTTCCTCAAAGTTGGATAGTTTAACTATTATGTGCTTTGGTGACTTCTTTTTGCTATTCAGTCTAGCTGGTGTTTTTTCCTGAATGGTTGACTGGTTTTCCTTCATTAATCTGGGGAAGTATTCCTCCACGAATTCTCTATTGTTGCAGATGTGTTATTTGTTGTGTCTTCCTCAGTTAATCCAATTATTCTGATGTTGTTCTTCTTCATTGCATTAGACAAAGCTCATATTTTCTTCAGTTTCTTTGATGATCTAATTATATTTTTGTTTGTACTTGTTAAAGTTCACTTGGCTATCCTCTAAGTCACTGGTGTGGTTCTCTGTCGATTCGCAAAATCCATGAGTGTGCTGTTGGTTTTTGTTATCTCAACTCTAAGCTCTTATATTTTCCTTTGGTTTATGGATTTTATCTCCTTAATCATTTCATCCTTTTTCTGTCTTGTTTCCTTCATATCCTATATGACTCCAACAGTATTCTGACCTGAAAGTTTCTTTCTTGGACATATTAATGTGTGCTTCGTCCACGCACGTGGAAGGTTGAGAACATCTT